>DWIE01001687.1:0-10251 GCA_018248235.1 Choaspes benjaminii
AACAGATCGATAGATCTGTATTGATTCAGTTACAGTTGTCATGGGATCATTTAACATCACATGAACTGCATGCCCGTTTGCTACTCTAGTTTTCATGAAAAAAAAAAAATGCCGACTATCATACCCTTACACTGAAACACAAGTAGTGTGCATACTACTGTTTCACGGCACGAATAGGTGTGACGGTAGTACCTGCCCAGTCTAACGTGAATGTTCTATCACCCATAAGGTGTTCCAGACACGAAACCCATTAGAACATTTGTCTCGCCGCGAGGATTGAACCAGCAACCTCTCGTTTCACAGACCGGCCCATCAACGTCCGCATCACGGACCTCAGTGGTTGAGGTGCTTTATTATTACATCATAATGTTACCTATTCTGTCTTCAGTATAATTTGATAATATTATCTCCGGAACTCTGTAGTTATATATACTTTTACGTTTACTCATTCCTTTTTGTAATATTGCAATATGGTTTAGCATTCTGTGTTTAATGTTTTGTCCATTTGGTATAATATTATATGTATTACATTGTTGATAATTCATTTGTTTTCAAGTTTCTAATATTACAAAAAACAGCTACTTAGTACAAATAAATGTTAAACTAAAACCTAAAAACTAAAAGGAACAATAAAAGCCGTAAATAAAAAAAAAATAAAAACAAAAAAATAGGTCCTCGCGGTGTTGTACTTATTAGATTGCATGTAAATATTTTAGCATAATATATATCAAATGTTATTTTAATGCTAACAAAATAAATATCCAACAAAGAAAAAGGATTAAAAAAAATCGCTGAGTTAGTTGCGTAACATTTTATCCATAAAATTAGTTTATTCACAACATTTACAGAAGTAATTTTATTTTCAATTTGTGTCTTAAACTTGCGCTAATTCACGCCTAGAAAAATAGGGCAAAATATGTTCCGCAGATTTTCCTCCTATAATTATGTAATATAATTGACATACACAAATATTAATCTATTAATCTCTTCGATAGGTTCGGTTCCCGGTTCGTATTTAGGAATGGATCCGGCTTTTTTAGTATGGATCCCTCCCATAGAGGAAGGGGACATAATAAAAGAAATCGACGGAAATAGAGGGCCCATTTATGAGGTGAGTAACTACGAGGAAAATGTTATTGTCATAACATTCCATTATTAGATGAGCTTTTCATGTTCCTTTGGGAGCGAAATAAATATTAGGTCACATAGACAAGATTTCTTGCGAATTTGTCAGTTATTTCGTTTATCCGTTATTACGCCATTTTTATTAAATAATAATGAAAATGATCTGACATAATGTCGGAGAAAGCATGTAGCTGCTACCGTTGTAACAGATGCTACAGAATATTCTCCCAGTGAAAACTCCTCATTATAGTCTAAATCCGTACACAATCCAGTCATAAAATATGGCTCCAACAATAAAACAGAAGTGGTTCGCTCTACTTCAGCACTGGCGAAAGTGCCTCTATATTCTTAGAAGGATGAAGTTTTTATTGCTGTGCACTGTTTAATTTCTTCTAATCTGACATATGGATTTTTTGATGAACTCTAAGAAGTTCGATTAAGTTTGGCATTGTAATAAAAATTATAGCCTGCGGACGAATTTGAAAGTACGCTTCATAGTAAAGATGAAATCTTTTCTTACAGTATATTCTTTTGCAAATGAGATATGATTAAATAAAAAAATATATGATAATTACGAGTATAAGAATAGATTAAAATATAATCAATATCATTTTGATAATAAAAGATAACATTTATTGTAAAACAGACCAAAGCAATATAGAAAACATTTAAGAATGTTTTTAGAATTTCTTAGGTTCTGCTAATCAAGAAAATGTGATCAGTATTATAAACTTAACTATAATACAAATCAATATAATGTATGTAAATATGCAATGTAAAATAATTTATATAATTCTAGCTGAACCCAGCCATGGTTCGCTGTAGCTTGGTCGAATATCACAAAACGGTTAATATTTTTCAAATCCTTTCGTACTTCATCATAGTATAATATATAAAATAAAAGTAAAAGTAAATATAAAAGTAAAATATGAAAAACATTATATAAAATCAATCGTTTGTCAAAATGCCACGTGGAACCCAGAGAAGTCAATGGACCCGTTGGTCTAAAGTAGTTTCTTTCCGAGCCTTGCGGCCTCAAACGTACAGAGTACATTTTTATATCTAGGGATTATATACGTTCCAGATGGACATAGTAGACGCAAGTAAAAATGTAGAATAATGTAATCATTTGTTCTCATTAATTCTAAACCAGATGCTAGAATACATCTACAATCATTTGAATATTCTATTACAAAGAACAAAGAGATTTTAGGGATAGTTGGATTTACGCCATGCGAGAATAGTAAATTAGCTGTCATTGTTTTGTTTGTTTTTGCATACTTCTTTGTCGATATTAATAACTTTCTCAATAACTAGTGCAAATTCAAGCATTGTTTAAATTTTAATGACATTTTCACCGTCAAACCTCACGTCACTTGTGCCGTAAAACAGTAGTTATTTCATAACTCGTGTTTCAGTGTAAAGGTGTGATAGCCAGCATATGCCAACAACATGGCATGGTCACAGATATCCTACTAGCCTGCAGTAGCTACTTACGGTCAGGTGGACTGCAAACCAATGTGCTACTTCATAATATAAAAAAAATATTTAAATTGTAAGTTAGAACAGTTTAAAAATATATAGACACTGTTATTTCTTATTTGTGGATATCCATCAATTACATTTTCATCACATTTATATTAAATGAACCAGACGTAATATTTCATACATTACAATCGCGCACTACAAATTCAGTATGAAAAAAAATATTACATATTGATGTTGAGGTTATCCCGAGAATGCTGTGATGCTAACAGCGCCTCTAAATCATCCGAGAACAATGTTATTCTGAACGAAATTACCCCTTTATTATTGTTTTTTATGAATTATCGCCTACATCTGATCTCTTTTTCTTTTGAGCTCGCACCGGTAGCATTCATCATGGTCTCGCTGTTATTGTTCCAGCTTTTGTATGAGATGCGAGCGAGATGGAAGATGAGGAGACATTAGTCATCGGATTTGGTTTTGTTTCATGGGATAGCTCGTTTGTGTGGATTAAGATGCTCTTGATGCTGCGATGTTAGGAGATGTTTTAGAAATAGACTCCGCTGTTGTTGATATTGACGATGCAGTGACTTTAACTTTGAACGGTGAAGCTGAATCCAGTCACGTTTCAGTTAAACGCATAGTTAACATATTTATAGAAAACTTTCATCACTTTGCAGTCATATCATTATTTTATATTCGGCGGTTGTTTCAGGTACATTACTTTAGAGCATTTATGCAATTAAATTCAAAGTAAGAATTTGGAACATTTTGAAAAACCTTTGTGGAATAACAGCAATTTTATCGCTTGCTCTTAAATCTAATGCATGGACTATATTACCAGCTTGCCTAGCATCAATTAAAATTATCGCAATATTATTGTCCATTAACCGCTGAATCCGAATGAACATTAAACTAAAATCTTGCGCTTAACGCTCGTGTGAATGAGCGTTATAATATTCGCGTCTACAACCAAAATAAACTAAAAGCCGAACGGAAACGGCCGATATATTATTAGACACGACAATTCTATTATTTTTATTCGTAACACATCTCGGAGATTTGCCCATAAATCTGTGATGGCAGACATTTCCACCTTTAATAGTATGGAAATGAGGATTCCTAGAACACAAGGCGTTGCTTCACACCCAATTAGTAAAGACGGTAATGGGAGACTTAATTTCAATTTAAATATTGTACACTTCGACCAGACAGCAAGACTTCCACACGGCATTTACGTGTTTGCCGGCGTAATTTATGTTGTAATAAAATACCTTTTACACCAAATCTTTTACTCTTGATTGTTTTATGAAATTAAACAATAATAATTCACCCACAGTTTAATTACTCGCTGTGTTTATATAATTTACTACGCGGATGTATTTTTTTAGAAGATTTGTAACAAATATTTTATTATAAATAAAAAAATGATAGATATAAAACTTCAATGGGATTTTGTTAAAAAATTGCGTGCGAATCGTGTTGTAATGACGTCAGATTGAGAATTTACAAATTAGTTTATGAAATCTCGTTAATTATGAATTCAAGTGTTACCAGCGACGTCATTCATTACAATTTCTAACACATGTTCCATTTTATAACTCATTGTCAGCGGCGGACCGATGTCGCCATAATGACTGCAAACATCTCTCATTCGAGTCGAAACGTATTATTTATCAGAAAGACCATTCTGTTCATTGTTTCATAATAAAACATTAATTTTGTCAACGGCCTCCACGGCTGGGCGCGATCTTCCAATATTAGAACTTCCGTTGACATTACAACAAGAAAACGCCGTGATCCGATAAATCTAATTCTTTATCATTCCAAACCGAGTTGCCGAGGCAGGCTAAGAATGCACGCGGAAAATAAATTGTCATTTGTAATGACATCCCCAGAATCCGTTGTTATTTCAACGTTCGAAACACATGCAAATCTTGTACAATCTCAACAAAAACAAAAGGCCCTTCCTTAAGAGGCGGTGCAAAAACTTAAGACCACGTGCATTTTGAAAATGGAAGCAAAAAAGGTCAACAATATGCCTAATCTACAATCCGTGTCACAGGCTAAAGGTTACGGAAGGTCGCACAAAAAAATCATCTCAAAGCGATCTGTTCTGTTCTTATGAAATCGACCGTACATCCGATGTCTGATATTGGAATTTAAATTTTATCTTAACCATCTAAAGTATAGAATTATTTGGCACACTCCGCAGGATATAAACGCAGCATTGTTCGTACCTTGGGGAGTAGTGACAACAGATTTTTGTCTTTTTTTCTCATTTCACATGTGGCATCGCAATCCTGGACGATATGTGACACATGTGTCGGTTTTGGGTTACTCGACAATAATGACTGCCTCTTCAAAGTTTCTCATATCTCGAGCGTCCATTACATTTAGTATTTTAAGTTGATTCTAATGTCTAAAAGTTCGTGTCAATGCACTTTACTCCCGCTTTGATGTTTGCGGTGCCGAGTTTTAGCGGAATCCGATCCCGCGTTCTCCTCTTTGAGATGTCATTTGGTTATCAACAGGTGACATCGAGCCAGCTGTTTTCTTTCCGGCTAATTGAACGTCAGGTAATTCACGAAAATAGCACTCGTACGTCAGTGATCTTCATTATCTGGATGTTCTTTTACGACCAAAACAAAGGCTATAAATCGTACCACCGCTGCAAGCGAGTAAGTAATGCTACACCGAAAAGCTACTGAAACTTATCTGGTCAATAAATTCGGTTCAGCCGTAAATAGAACTATAAAAATTATTTTACGATATCCGAGTGAGATACATTAAGACAATGTTAGGCGCGTATTTCACAATGGCCACATTATGGTTTAATTGATTCGGCCACAATGGGCTTTGTGCGGCCACTCGTCGCTACAAAGATATTATTGTCTATAGCCGGGCAGACGTCTGGTAACACTTGACCAGAGACAAAATGGCTTTGTAATGTTTGCCCCGAAAGGCGCCATCCGTAATTCAATATGGTTTCTAATTAATGCAGCTTGATTTTGGAACAGAAGTCGGTTTGGCCGTTAGACTACCGTCTACAGATAACATCAAACTGAACAAACAACACAATTCTGGAAGGTATTATTCATTGTAGTCGAATATACGCAATAGAATTTTATGAAAAATTAATTTTTTAACCAAGCAATTATTTGCAGTTATAAGAGTAATTAGACCGTTGAAATAACGATTATTTTTGTAAATAAATAGTCATGTGTAATTAACTAGGTTGCTCAGTTATAAACACGTTATCATGATCGCATGTTTTAAAGATTTATTTTATATAATGAAGGGGGCCAACAGTCAGATAGCTCACCTGATGGTAAGGGTATTATTAATAATAATAATTTACATTAATTACATTCAAATGTATTAGTAAGTAAAACAGAAAAAAAATGATATGCTAATTCCACGACGTTCAGTCACTGGCTTGCTTTGTCAGTAAAACAGACCGCAGATTGGAGATGTAATAAATGTGTAAGGTACTTTTCTCTTATGTATTTGTAAAGACTACTAAAGAAATTAAGAATTTGAAGAGGTCCAAATGGTATCCGTTAATATAGGACCTTCTTTCTTTTATCACGTGAGACCCTTCTTACGTTAAGTGTGCTTTATTATATTTTATGTTTCCTCGACTCCGCCTAACCCAAGGAATACAGGCGCGAGTAATATATTTTTTCAATGCTATAAATAACTTACATCTTCTGCATCATTGTTACTGGTAATAACATTTTCATTTACCTGGAACAAAAAAAACGGATAAAGTTATTGTTATAAACTTTTTTACAGCTTTGATTGATACCCGATGGCTAAATTGAGTAATGTGTTGGAAACTCAACCTTATCTTATTGATTTTAGGGACTATTATAGGAAAGCCTTATCTTAAAAGTAAAGTAAAAACTAAACGTTCTTTTGACCTCATGTATGCATTGTATTCATGTGGAATTTTTTTGCTATGCAAAATGTATAATTATTATTGCAAATGTCGATGCGAAATATTGATTGTTTCCTTAGAATATTCTAGAATAGAAACAAGTTCTGGTATCTGGTATTATCACAATACTGATTATGACTATATGAAGGTTAATATTTAAAAAAAAAATTATTAAATTATTAAAAAAAATATGGATTATGGATTTTATATGAACTGGAATAGCAAACGGGCACATGCATATTTTTAATTCTAAAAATTTGGGTACTTTCATTACAAATTTATCATACTCAGGAGGGGGGGAGGTCTTAGTTTTTGTGTCGAAATTTTTATTGGGGGTCATAGAAAGTGAGACACAGCGCGATAATAGGAGGGGAGGGGGTCAAAAAAAGCTGATTTGAGCGTGACGTATTTCATGAACGGCCCTAAGTAGATATACAATAGATGAGCACCTGTATTTATAACATTTATATCTCCCACAGCAATAATCGACCAAGCCACCTCTATTCACAAGCAATTCTTAAATCATTTTTTTTTTCTCGAAATGTCATTGCTGTTAGCCCTACTGGCTTTTACAGCGTCACCGATTTTTGGTTCTTAAATCAATTATATGTCTAATAACTTCATAAGTTATACGTTCAAGTGTACAAAAACTGCGCAGGCGCCACTCAACCGGACTTTTAATTCGATCGCGTTTATTTTTTATCTATCTAATGAAGTTCATTTTAACGTCAACGCTGGATACGGATGCCAAAAAAATGGCAAGCGCGAGTCGGCTTGTAATTTGATATTTTATTTTAGATTCGACCCCTCCAGATGGTGTAAGCGCTGCATATGCTTGCGTTTCTTTATATTATATTTAAATGAGAGTAGCAAACGGGCATGCAGGTCACCTGATGTGAAGTGATCGCTGCAGCCCATGACTACCGTAACCGACTTGTTACAGACCCATTTGTAGTTTTGGATTTATAGGTTTAAAACCATTTTTTTTGTGTTAGGAATTAGCACACGGGCTTACAGGGTATCTGCTGGTAAGTAGCTACTGCAGCCCATGACATCTGTACCGTCTCGTATTTTGTGTATGCTTGCTATCACACCCTTACATCGAAACACACGGCACTAATAGGTGTGACGGTGGTACCGACCTAGTCAAACATATTCCAAATATAACAAAACAATATGAAAAATTCGTCCCATCGCGGGTATCGAACCCGCGACCACACGTTTCGTAAAGCGGCTCATCACCGTCTGCGCCGCGGAGGTCGTTTACCATTAGTTTATGAAACATTCGACGACATTCCCAGATATTATGTTGTTCCTTCTGCAATGACCCGAAAATTTATGTCTTCCGCAATTTCGCGACCCTAATTTAGCGTGACATTGTCAATATCAAGACCAACAGAGTCAAAGAGGCACGAACAATGGTGTAATTATGTGTCAATGAAAAGGCGCCCAGTTTCCGATATACGAGGGGACAGACAGACAGGGACCGTTAGATATGTCAACGGAGCCATAAAATGGGACAAAATAGTCCGGGTTTATTTTCAGGAAGTGATTTTCAATTAAATGTGAAGATATTTTTATTTTCGAGGACGACCATAGTAGCGTCCCGTTTGGGTCTCCTACACGTTTTGCATAAAAAGTTAATGTGACAGAAAACGTGTGTGATTCGTTGTTTGTACTTTTCATGTTTCGCACACACACACATACACACACAAATAGATATAGTACGCAGATTTACATAGTTGTAGTTGTGGTATGTAATCTCTTTTGCTATATAATAAATTGCACGAGTTTTTTATTTTTATTACAAACGCTCACTCGGTATCAGAGATATATAAATATAAATCCCCCGTTAGCTTAGTGGTTACAAGCGCGACTATCGAGCAAGAGGTCCTGGGTTCCATTCCCGGGTCAGGCAAAAGTATTTTCGGGTTTTTTCTGACTGGAAAAATCTCAGCTACTTAGCCCGGAGTTTGTAAATGTGCCCAGTAAATGTCAATAACCCCGCCACCTATGGCTTGAGGCATAAACCTAACTTGCGGAACGTGGGTGATGTTGACCTCTGCCTACACCTTCGGCACATACAGGCGTGAGTTATTTTTATGTTTTTTATAAATACAAACGGTAGATTATTGAAGTTCGATTGGTTCGGTACCATTGTCACACAGATTTATGGCGTGAAGCTGCAATGCTTATGTTATACAAATTTGGGGTAATAGTCAAGATGCACAGAACATGAAGCGTTCTAACAGTGCAGTAGCATCATCTGCAACTGTACTTGGTCATCGATCGCTTGGCTGCAGCGGCTACTGATCTTCAATATATCCATGGTGGTGAACTTAACAACACAAAATCAAATATCAATATAAACGCCAGCCCGCTACGGAAGTCCCGAAGCGAACGTTTTTGATTATTATTAAAAACGTTATTCCATAAAACTCAGCTATCGCTCACGTTTATATTTATAATAAAGAGTTTTATGAGCTTGCGCATCGAACATACCAAAAATACTCCATATTCACAGGATGCAGGTCCGTCGAGAACAATATGTTTGTTTTACTAAAATACATTTATAGAGAGTTATAGTTAATGTTGTTATCTCCCAACCATTCATCTATGAACAAAGGCGTGTACCATAAAGTAATAAAAGCAGTTTCAACATTTTGATCAATAAGACCAGCTGTGTCATAAAAATATAGTAATTTTTAACGGTTTTCCTCAAGAGTCTCAATATTGGTGAATAAAAAGTGGGTTTTCATTAAATGTACTCTATAAGAGCTCTCGTTACGCGGATGGGCTCCATAAAATCACTGTTTTTGAAGTCAGTGTTTCCACTGACTAGTTATAGTTTGCCAGGATTAAATTGAAATAGCCATGTAACGTAAATACTGTTTGATATTATATTTGAATACCTCGGTGGCGTAGATGGTGACGGGGTTGTCTGAGAAACGTGAGGTCGCGGGTTCGATTTTTTCTAATAGCTTTCCTGTCTGGAATAACCTAACTTATAGTAGAACATGAATATGTTCGACCGGGTCGGTATCATCGTCACGCGTCAAACAGTAATCTCGCTCTATCTTTCGGTGTAAGGGTGTGATAGCCAGCATACGCAGAACATGAGACGTTCAATCTATATCCTTAAGAGTGACACGGCATCTGTGGTTACAGATGTCATGGGCTGCAGTAGCTACTTACCAGCAGATAGCAGGTCTTGTGTGCTACTTCATAACATAAAAAACAATTCCGGCGGCGGGCACAGTTAATTACTAGAATGCCAATCATGTTACACGTAGTTAAACATATTGATCAAATCTTACATCAACATTACAATGCAAAGAAAACCAACATGTCAATCGCACATCGTATTAGCCTCCATTTTTACAAACAAACACACGTCCAAACTATAACATGTTTACTTTCACTGTCGCTTATTTCAATTCTATTATTACCTATATAGAAAAATCACGTTTGTCTTTGTTTGACTTCAATTAGTCTACCATAGACAACGGAAAAGTTCCAGATTTCTGGACAATACATAGTTAAAAAAACATATCGTCTCATATATCTCTATATTTCTAATGTTATGAATTAACACACGGGCTTGCAGTCTAACTGCTAGTAAGTACCTACTGCAGCCCATGCATTCAGTAATCACAGATGCAATTCCACTTTGAGGACATAAGATTGATCGAACGCCT
>DWIE01001688.1:0-10249 GCA_018248235.1 Choaspes benjaminii
TCTCCATTTGGATATATATTTTTGAACTGTTATACTATCAAACTACTTTTGTACTATCTTATATTATTATTACCATGTTATCAACAAAAACATGAGTTTCTACAAAACACTGTTTATTACATTTTCAGAAATATATTTAGGTTCCTTTAATGTTTTTGTATGTTTAGCTTCTTGTTTTCATTCACTCTGTCATATGTTATCGGTTATCGGACAGGCTTTGGGAGATAAACATCTGCATTGTTATTCTCAAAATCACCTGATATCTTTGTTTACTTCACAGATGATCTAAGAACTAGCCCAAATGAGCCAAGCTACGTAAATTAGCATATAATATGATAAGCGAGATTAATATGCAGCAATGTTGTGGAGTTTCATTAAAGACGTCAGCGTAGGGAGCGGTCTGATATAAGCGCACAGAGTTCAATTTTGAGGGTTATGTTATTGCCAGTCACGTAGGCAAGCGAGCGAGAGGTTCAATGAAAGAGAGGTAAGTGATAGATTAGAGGGGGATAGTCGAGTGAGAAGGAGAGAGAGATATGGCGTGACAACAAACATGGCGGTGCCGGGTGCCGGTCGAACCGGTTGGCTCGTACCACGTGCGTATTGCGTCGTACCGCTCCCGTACATTGTTTGTCAACAAACGCCCTGTGAAGGTCATTCATAGAAGGGTTGGGTTGGGAACAAAGGATTTCGTATTGCATAATGCCGCACACAAACAAAAGAACTGCGTAACAAAACGGTACAATCATTACATGAATTATGTCAAAAATAATAATTGTTGTTTAATAGGTAAATATATGCCATACCTACATACAATTATTGTTATCGCTTCTTGTTTTTTTCCAATTGGTACCTAATTGGATAACACCACCTTGCCTACCTTAACTACTCAGTCTACTTTGTATAAATGAGGTACGAAGGGATTTCGTTAATCCATAATTCAAAGGACGATGATGAGGTTGAAGCAGGTACATAAATATGACATATTTCAATACTTATTACTTGTTTGTAACTTGCAGTTGACACATATAATTGGGAATTCCATTTACTACGAGGGGTTTGTTAAGTTTTCTTCCATACAATAACTGGAGATATTCATAAACTTAGTATGGCTCCCTTACCAACCGTCTACGTGCCAGCTTAGATGTTTACATGTACGTATCTACTTAGTAAATACGTTTGTAGAAGCTACGGAGGATGATGCAATGAATCGTGAATGTAAACAACATTACTTTTCGTGCCATCGAATGTAAGTATACATAGATTTAAATTATGTATTAGTTGCGCTTGAAGTAAATAAGACATCTGGTCTTTATGTGCGCACTCATATGAGATGCTGTGAAATACCATACATTGATGGTAGCGACGAAGAAAAAAATAAGTGACAAAAAATGTAAACACGTCACCGGTGCGAGTGAGTACGCGTGCGCGGGCGAGAGGCCACAACGACGCACTACGCGGCGGGGTGGCGCGGGGCGCGGGCGGCGGGGCTCCGTGCCGGCCCGGCCGGCAACCACCCGACTCCTCACCAGTTGGATTTCAGAACATCGAACGGGCGGGCGTGTGTAGAATGGATCGCTAACGACACCAGTAATTTTTTTCATTCCGCCTTCTAACAGTGTTTGTTTATTACCTTCCGGCATATTTCCCGTAAATCCTTCTCGGCTGGTGGTGCTTCTTATTTTGGTTAAGGCGTTTAATTTCAACTGTCTTTTCTTCGAGCGCCGTTCCGATTTCACGTCGAGAAGGCGGCCGCACAAGTTTGTAAGCGGCTTTTCATGAGTAGTACCACCTACTCTTAAAATTTTATTATTGCTGTAACAACGCATCAAGATGGTGAAGAAGATCTCAGAAGAAAGTGTAGATAGCGGATAATAGGAGATTTGAAGTTTAGAAAATGTGGGGGTATTAAAAAAAATAATGATGTAGGTTCTGCTAACGAAAACGGCCTCGGTCTAATCGGCGTATATAAACGAGAATGATACCAAAACAATTCTTATTGGTGATAAATAAGCAGACCTTGCATGTCACCATATTATTTGTTTTATATTATCAGTTCAATGACATTTCAGTGCTTTGGATTAATTTATTGGAATTTCTTCAATGTTATGATGATATATGAATTGAAATTTGATAAAGGTTAAGAATTTATTATTTTTTTAAATATCTTAATTAAAACATCTATAATTTGATGCCAACTTTCGATGTGATGATAAAATTCATAATTAAATTTTAATAAATTGCTTGTGACTTGTTCGTTTAAATTTATTGCTTTTCACCCCTAAAATTTATTTTTAAATTGTTTCAAGTGACATTAAAATAAAATATGTTTGACTTGGAGAGGAAGTGTATTAAAATTATTCTTAAACGTTAACGTGATAAACACTTGCAATGAAAAACAAACACGTAAGCGGTATTTTTACAGTTCTTAAAAGAATTGGTTGAAAAAGAAATATCTACTTAAATGACGTAAATGTAAGTTCATATATCTTTTATATTATTAGTTCGTATTAGTTTAGTTCAATCACGTAATTTCTATCTGCATTCAATGCAAACGACACATCACGACAAATAGTTATATCATTGATTCCTGACCACACTCAATGCCAAAAGAATAGAATTTCATGTGAAGTTTCAATCACACAATGGAGTTGTTTGTTTCTTGGGAAATTTAAACATCATACATGTTTATTGTAATGTTGATAAATTCAAGTCGCAATTTACTTTCCTCTTATTAACATTCAACTATTATAACTTAACCTTTGATATTATCAAGAGACCCTTCGATTCTAATAGTTGATGTTATAATAGCAGGTTTATTATTTTAAAAAAAGTAAAATACACGTTATAATATAATTATCGAGAACGAAATTTATGATTTAAATAAATATTTAGCTAAGGAGACTATTAGGCCAGTTGGATGGAGGTCGATGGTCGTCAACGGTTAATTTTAGACATTAGTGGGAGTTATGTCACCGAGAATTGAAATGAGTGATGCAGCTTTTGTTAGTAAAATAATATATTAAACGAGAAAATGTTTAATACAAGCACGTGTAATTAATTTTAATCCATCCCATTCAAAAATTACCATAATCTTGATACTTAAAAGATTATTGTTAAACCGTACTAAGTGCACCTTTCTGTGTGATATTTCTTACTAATTTAGTATTTGACTTTCGATTTTTATATCACGATACTATCGTTTTTATTATTATTCTATTGTGTTGAATTATAAGAAAGTAGAATAGTAAGGTAGCAAGTAAGTGGTAAAACCACAAAATACCACGAAAGGGCATTGGCCGCGTGCATTTAATACCTAGGTTTGCCATAATTTGTATAATGCAATTGTTTGTAATTTTTACTCTGCTATTTCACGTATATAATAATAATTACTATATATTTCGCAATTTAGCATAAGTTACGAACTATACAGGCATTTTGTTATTAACTTTATAAGTCAGTCCAGAAAATGTAACCTACAGAATTATACTTATTCGGTAAACTCGTGTTCTGTATTGCGTTTTGTAATTTGTTATGCTTTATAATAGACTTGTCCTCATAGGTAAGCTATTATACAGTGAATGTTTAAAAATTTAATTTGTCCAAGAATGCGTGGATAATTAAATGCAATTCCATTATTCTCTCCGTAACATTTCAACATGGCCGCTGAAGCGCGACGCCCCACGGCGTTCATTGTCAAGGTCATTTCATAACACCAAACTGCGCACTCAACTTGGAACCTAGATATTTTACAACATACAGGAATAGGCTTGACATCTACTGTTAAGTCATTGTGATAAACTGGTAAACCATCAGTTTTATTATATAAACTATAAATTGAAATATGAAAGATGAAAAACAAAGTGCTTGACAATAAAAAAACTATTCAGTTCATTTGGAGTTGATTTATTTTCATCTGAATTGATAAATAAATAAATAAGTAGAATATTAATCAAATAAATTTCATATAAATAGAGTAAACTACCAAAATCGACGCTATATTATAATACAAGGAAATCTAATAGGTACTACTACACCTACTGATTTACGTGCGGTCACATTTATAATTGACCAGAAACTTGAGAGACAGTAATATACTGAGAAATGCCTAAAGTTCGCTATTGTCATTTACAACAACTTCAATAATCTGTTCATTCGGCAGTTACCCGTCCATGTTTATTAAAGCAAAACGCCCTAACCTTGACCGTGACGTCTTAACGCTTGGTTCACTGTGATTACAAGCCAGCGCCTCACTATTGCGTCTTACTTTTCCGGATCGATATCCCAGACATCCGTATACAAAGTTGTGGCCTGTCTACATTCTTTGGTCTACAAATGCAAATACTATGTGTCACAAATTAATATTGCATAGTCCAAGGATATAGAAATACTAATACTTTTACGAACTGGACTTGCTAGTTTTTCTGCCGACGCGCTAATTTAAATAAAAACAACTCCAGTCAGTGACGTTTTAGTATGACCATGTACTCTCATATTCTCAAGTAACTTTTTCAAACCTGCATGGCTGGCTTAGCTTCGTTAAAATTATCTTGATTAAACGTGGGGCTAAATCAATGACCAGTGAAAGCGGTTCAGTGGATAGCAGAAATAGTTTGAAACGCCCTGATTGAAGTTTCACTGAGATATTATCTGGTTTAGTTCAGTGTCAGGTACAGTTGGCGATTTATTCGCTGGCTGTTTTACATGTTGCATACTTCTCTTTGATATTTTAGGATAGAACACAATTTTCTGATTAATTCCCATGACTTGAGCATAACTACGCCCATGAAACTTACACAATAATTGTACAAACGAATGTTACAGACCGATACAGATTTGTTTCTATGCAGATTACAGTAAGGGCATTTGCATCCAATTAGAAAGTGGCTGGTTTCTTTGCAGCTCGAGGGTACACAACAAAAGTATTGGGTCCGTGATCGGCAAACGAGAGAGTGCAGTTGTGGCCAAGCGTTAATGCCAGCCAGATTAGAAAGTAGAAACCTCTAAGCTGAGGGCGAATGCTGCGGTGACAAATTTAGTATTAACAAATGTTTTATTAACTATTTAATAAACATGAACGATATAATAATATAACCAGAAATGTAGCAGTATGTTAATATGGGCATACTTAATAAGTTAATTTGCGTGTTAATTTAGCTTAGTAACGATTACGTGTCGGAATTACATATCAATAATTAAATCTTCACTGTCTGTATTTATTATACTACCAAATTACAACTTTACACTTAAGTGAGCAATTTATATTCATATTTTCATGTATTTTAATGGATCTTGATAAACAATGACTTGACAATTGTGCTTATTTATATGGGTCAACTATTGTTTCTATGTCGGCCTCGCATAGGTGCCAAATTTATAACGGCATAGATTCGCCGGTTATTTTAGACACTCAAAAGCAGCAGTTTGGGGCTGGCTTGATGTTTGAGAAGTTTACGTAACACCAGCCACGTCGCGGGCCGCCGCCGCCACGTGGTGCCACGGCCGATGTATCGTGCGACGTGTTCGCGCGTTGACAATCGGTGTTCGGTTACTTAGCTGATCGTAAATAATTACCAATTGATATGAATCTCGAACATTCTACTCGAGATATTTTATATATCGCGTGACCAGTTTCTCTTATATGTGGCCTGTACGCCTAGTGTTATCAGATCTAAGCTCTTTGCCTTCGGGCAATTTAAAAAAAACAATTAATAGTTGTCAAGAAAAATAAGCTTACAAATTTGAATTGCTAAGCATGATACTAACATCCGTATTGTATTGAAAAATTTATACTATATAAGTGTTAACTTTTTGTTTTGAATAACAATGCATGCATTTGCTTTATTTTGGTAAAACGGTGTGTACGATATTGTCCGAATGAACATGCTTAATTCGTCTGAGGCGAAACGTGGGCGGCGTTCTTTACGAGTCTCAAAATGTGGGTTTGCGTATCAGACAGTGACTCACTTGGAATTGGTTATCATTGTTTAGTTTCGCTACTGTTTCTTTGTTTTTACCTACTTCCGACCGCAGTATTTGCACGTCGTACAATACTTCATTAGTTGCTATAAAAACTATTAATATGTAAATCTAGATCAGCTCAAAACAGGAAACTACTATGATGAAACGAGTGATTGTGTGAGTGGGTGTGCCTCTGGTCCGATTGTTACAATCGCTTGTTTACTGCGCGTTTGCTGTTGCTATAGATATATCCTGTGTTTTGAACGAACACTAGGCCTTAGCATTAGCCCATTGTCGAATACATAGCGTTTCGGTCTTTATTATTACAGGGGTTAGTGCCAAATTAGCCCGAGCGACTTATGTTGGTGCGGCATATCGCGTGGTCTACCGTTCTGTGCCGAGGTCATCGCGTGTAATTAATAGCTTCTAGTTTCACTGAACTTCTGTTATGGCGGTGGCTATAAGAAAAGTTCGATCACAATTAACACGCTCAATTTAATTACACATTGTAGTGTAGACCGTGTGAAAATTATGTACTTTGAAAACTTGAGATTATAGGTACCTATGTATAATAAAAATTACAAAAGCTGAATTTATATGCAAATTAAACATGTCGTGACAATAAGATGTTCACATTACAATGGCGTAAGGCTGTAAGGAGAGATGCTTCGCTTTGTAGTGTTTACGAATACAACACTACAATATCCCATAGGTGTACCAAGTATGAATATGACATGTATGTACCTACTGTGTTTATGTTTTTAGAGATAACATCTCGGTTGTCGTCATCCTACAAGCAATTTAGATAGTAATGTCAAATAGGTGAGACTAATAAAGAAAACAGTGCAATGTTAATTCCAACTATTGTAATAATTGCATTGGGGGAATGGGAAAATATCGTATATAGAAATTAACTTTATTCATTGGATCAGGAAATACGCAAGTAGACAAAAATGATAAGTTTTGCATTTCTAATGCGAAAACATTCCGGCTCATTTTGAAACAACCATACCTTCCTAGTCTAAACGTGCATCACAAAGTTGTATCGGTATCCTAGCCCGGACGAGGAGCTCCAGTGATTAATGCCGAACAATTAAAAATAATTGAAAGTAATAACGGTTCA
Organism: Choaspes benjaminii; assembly: GCA_018248235.1. NCBI lineage: Eukaryota > Metazoa > Arthropoda > Insecta > Lepidoptera > Hesperiidae > Choaspes > Choaspes benjaminii. Next base: position 7,085 of record DWIE01001688.1, read on the forward strand.
TGCAGTATCGTGACATTTAATGAGGCGCGGTCGGGCCGTTTCGAGTATCACGCGATGGGCAGTGTTTGATTATAAAAACAAAAATACAAATTGCAACTGCATCTAAATTAGTATATATATAGTACTGATTAATGATAATTATTTAATCATTTTCCGTTTAGACTTAAAACAGCTTTATTAATTTATTACTTTCGCTTCGTATAAAAATTTAAAACTACTAATAATAATTATTAAAAAAAATTAGTCATCATATCTATCCATAGTAATTATAATGGTAAGCCATATAAAATAATAAATATTGATAACACATAGATAAATAAGTAGATAAACATAAATATATTTATTATGCTGTTTGTTACATACCTAAGGTTACTGAAGTCGTAATACAATTTGTTAATCAATTGTTTACTCAATATATGAAATGGCCGTACGACGTAGATGTTATGACAAAAACAAACATTAATATTGATTGAAGATATGCAGATAAAATGTTGTTCTAGAAAATATATTACCTATAATATAATGGAAGAAGCCATCAATCTTGTATGAAATCGTTATTTTCGCTATTTAAATTTGCATATATTTGTTATTAGTTATATTTTTAAAATTATTTAGTTACCTATGCATATTACAACGCTGGTTGTTTAAAAGTGAAAAGTATTATAAAATATAATTCAATATAACATAAGAATAAATAGAACTCTGTTACCAAGTGACTGTTGACATTTAAATCAACCTCTGTATCACGAAGTCTTACAATAAGGAAGAGAAGAATAATGACTATACTGAGCACGTAGTATTTCCAACCTCAGGTTGGTACCTACTTAAGTACTCGTCCGGTTACACTGGGTAACTGCTAAGTTACAGCTGTAGCTACAAAAGCGATAAGATTCTTTCTGTTATTACATGAGCGTGTTTTGACGACGTCCAAGTCGATTGGAGTTTGTTGACCGGTCGTAAAGTTACAGTCAAATGACTAGCTAAGAAAATTTAATTGATACATTGCAGCATTGCATTACATTATTCGTATTAAAATCTATCCTTTGTGTTTACGTACAAATTGTCGGTGAGCACATAAATAACATTTCTGTTACACATTTCAAACCTCGAAAACAAAAAAAATAGCATAATGTAAACACGCGCCTTTGCCTCACTTCAAACGATAGATTTAAAATAAAGTTGACAGTTCAGTTGACAGCAGTCACGCCATTATAGAAAACAGCTGTTGTTCAAAACAAAATATTGCAACGTGATTTGCTAGTTTTAACGTAAATAAGATTATAGATTCGCAGCAATCAATGGTGTTATAATTTGTAATAATGAGTGTATAGTTTAGAAGTTAAGGCATTCATGTTTAACTGACCATCCCAGTCGGCATCTAGTCCAGAGCCGAAGTTCGAATGGTCGCGTAACGTGGGCGCGTACGCAGCGCTGGGTGCGGCCATGTAGGTCGATGAACCGGCTTTGTTTGCCAACTCAGCTTGCACAGTCACGTCTCACGTCGGAATAATATTATTGTCGATGACAATCGTCAACGCTCGATAGAGCGACGCTAGAAGCAATAACTCCTAGTCAGTTACAGAAAGTGACTGAGTTTATTGAAATATACCTGATGGCGTATGACATTCGAATGCAAACACCGAACTCGGTGAAAACGTTCCAACAATGGCTTGGCACCGAAAGCGAAGTGAGAGCCAACGACACGGGTCAGTTATTGTTTCCAATGCGATATGTAATGAACGTTGTAAAGATTTAATACGCCGTCGGTGTAACAACATCCGCAGTCTTGCCGGAAAACGCACATACTAAGTTGAGCTTGCCGTCTTTAATAATTATCATCCGGTTCAGAGTAAAACATAATTATTCATATAAAAAGCTTCTAATTTGATTGTGGAATATTCTCACAATCATTTGTATTTTTTTTTGCGTTATAAACTTCTTCAAACTCAAAATATAGGTATTCTCATCCATAAGCAAGCAACCTTTGTTACTTTTACTACAAGCGTATGCAAGTATACTATACCTTCATTTTAAGTACTTTCAATACAAAAGCATGTAAGTACATAAATCTAGCTTCACTTTGTTGTAAGCTGTGTAAAATATGCACAGCGAAACTATCTCCTTGTAGTTTACTGAGCTAACGATTCCATTTTCTTTTAAGACCGTATTATGGCCATAAAATATAAAATTTCCTGTTCGTATATGCAAATTGGTAACCTATTGGAGTCTTACATAAGCATTCATGGCATCTTTATTGTCAATAAAGGAACTATGTAGGCTGTTTGCGGGCGGTTCAGTTATGGATGCGGTGAAAGCTGCCTGTATACCAGAAACATAGTTTACTTCTCGCGATGCTGTGTGGCTGGCTACAGATGAGATAAGCTGGGGTATTTTAATTCTGTAACTCCTTCCTTCTACATAAGTAATTAGCGATAAAACCCAGTTAATAAAATGACAACGTAAGCGGTTAAGTTGTGTTCGTGCTATTAGTTTACGTCAGTATATCTGCAGATACTAAATACGGCAATAAATGTTATAACTGCAATAAATGTTTTGACTACAAAGGTTGTTTCGTGACTAGCTATCGTGATATGTAGGTACTTTGCCAAAGAGGTGCTCATAAGAGTTCTAAGGTCTAAGGCTATCCGCATTAAATTTCACAGTTATTACTAGTATTATGTTTGTTTAGTATTGAGTTAATTCTTATTTTTCTACTTTTATGGATATGAACGATAATTAATATTAATATATGTACAGTGTATATATATTGTAAATATAAATACAAATAATCCGATAAGTGAAGTGTAAAATCGCGGGTTTGATTTCCGGATAATATTTATAGTACGTTTTGTGTAAGTATAAAATAGGAGAACTCTCCTGTTCCACTGAAGTTGAAATGTGAATCAAGAGTATTCGCAGGACGGGACTTAGTCCATAAAAATATCACCATATATGTGATCACCTTGACCATGCTATACTGCTGCAGCTACCATCAAGTAGATAGGAAGCTCATACACTACAGTGCTATTTTATTTGTGCTCATTTTTCCACTAACCGCAAAACTCAGTAACCATTTCATTTGTCTCCAGGCGTCGGCCGTGGCAGCAGTCAGTCGGGCAGCGAGAGAGAGTGCGACGAGTTACCGCGGGGGCCCGAGGCGTCCGC
>DWIE01001689.1:0-10248 GCA_018248235.1 Choaspes benjaminii
ACGAAACAAATTAGAAAAATTTGTCTCGCCGCGGGAATCGAACCCGCGACCTCACGTTTCGCAAAGCGGCTCATCACCGTCTGCGCCACGGAGTACCCAGGCCGGTCGGGAGGAGTGCCACATCGGAACCTCTTTCTGCTGTGAAGAAACTCCTGCGAGTTCTGTTTTAGTTGATGGGTGTGAGTGCTGACACGCACCAGATGCATGACACCTCATGTGTTGTCACCACTATCTCAGCCTTCAGGAGTAGCAACATAGCTGTTACTGACTTTAAACATGGACATAATCAGTTTGAAGCCGGTTACGGGTGTCATGAGCTGTAGTGATCACTTAACAATCAGGTGAACTGCTTGTTAGCTTGCTTATTTAATTTCCATAAAATGATACCAAACGAGATATAATGAGATAAGTCACTAGGGCTTCGTTTTCGTTGATTAAAATACCTCGCAGAGTTGTTAAAAGTACTGTATTTCCTATTTCAGAATCTACGAGAAGCAAATCGCACTTCTATGCTAAATTTTATAACAGTTCATCCAGCCGTTTGGCAAGGATTGATGACATCATCCAAACATAGAAGATGTACAATATAATATGTGTAGATTTATATAAACCTTTTAAACATTTATTAAATGAACGAAAATACGTACAATTTTTCATTGATCAACTAAAGACAACAAATAATATTTATTTATTAGCATTGGGTAAGTTTAGTTATCTATACAACATGTGCGTGTGCAGGTGCGGTGCTTCTACTGCGACGGCGGGCTGGGCAAGTGGGAGGCGGGGGACACGCCGTGGTCGGAGCACGCGCGCTGGTTCCCGCACTGCGGCTTCGTGCTGCTGGCCAAGGGGCAGGAGTTCGTCGACGCGTCCCGCAAACAGCCGCAGACTGCGGAAAGGACACTGAAGAATAGAATTCGTAACCTCAATTTGGTAAACCCTGTTGATGAAGATCAGATCGGCACATCATCAACAACATGGACGTCGCCCGATACTCCTCGTGCTTCTGCCAATTTCTTGGAGGCCAAGGTGGAGGAGTGCATGCAGGACAGCGCGGCGCTGGCGGCGCTGTCGGCCGGGCTGGACGGCGCGCGCGTCCGCCGCGCCATCGTGCGCCGCCTGCGGACCACTGGTGCGCTACTTTTTTTTAAATATTTATGACTCAGGTTTACGGCATACAGCCTGTCTTCATGGCTTTGTGATGTACATTTTAATATTGCTAGTGGAGTATTAGACGATTAATCACCTCCCTTTAATTATGTGAACATGTTCGACTGGATCGATACCACTGTCTATTTGTGCCTTGAAACAGTAGTATTCGCCCTACTTGTGTTACGGTGTAAGGGTGTGATAGCCAGCATATGCAGAACACGAGGCTTTCTATCTATGTCCTCAAGAGTAGCACCGCATCTGTTATTATATATGTCACGAACTACAGCAGCTACCAAGCGCGTTCTACTTTTTAACATAAAAAAAACCTGCCAGCTCGCACAATTCGAAATACATTGCCGGGGAGATCTGAAAGACACTCAATTTCCGCACTGAGCAAGTCAATGTTCCAGATACTCATAATTTATCTACTATACAATCATTTAATATGATAATCAACACCACTTATCGCACTAAACGTAGCGTAAACTGAATAGTTAACAACAAAACTCCGAACATAACACTCGAAGGAATCCCGCTGAAACGCAACAGGCAAATCGCTTACCTAATGGTTAGTGTTTACTGTCGCCTATGGAAATTTGCAACACCAAGGGTGATGCCAACCCGTTGTCGGCCTTGGGAGAGCAGTTATGTTAGTACTGACAGAATCTACTCAGGCTTGCCCTAGTCAGCATCACGGAAACCTACTTTTGCTGTAAAAAATCTTGTTCTTCAACCTTCAGTAGCAAAATATTAGTAAGCAAGAAATAAAATCATATTTCGTGAAAAGACAGATGTCATGGGCTGCAGTAGCTACTTACCAGCAGGTATACTGCATGCCCGTGTGCTACTTCATAACACATAGACTATAGAAATATAACATTAATGTGTATGTAAACTACAGAAATGTAATATAATATTTGCAGGTACGCCGTTTAGATCGCCCGAGGCGTTGATAGATGCGGTGTTGGACGACCAGCTGAACGAGGAAGGTTGGAGCCTGTGGCCGCGATCGGAGTTATCGCAGAACCTGCTGACTGAAGCAATGTTCCGTGATGATCCTGCTTACCACGCGGAAGTTATCGAGTTTGAAATACCCGCCCCTCCTCCGTCCTCCCAGGTGTACTCATTGCACAGCACAGACCGCCCTGACATGGCGACGCAAGACACACCTACCACCACTACCACGACCACTACCGCCACCATCACTGCCGATATCTCTGCCACCACTATTGGCACAACCACTACCACTGCGGACCACGATGAGGACAAAAAGCCGCTCAGCTTAGAGGAGGAGAATAGACAGCTAAAGGAAGCGAGAATATGCAAAGTGTGCATGGATGGCGAGGTGAGCGTGGTGTTCCTGCCGTGCGGGCACCTGGTGTCGTGCGCGGGCTGCGGCGCGGCGCTGGGCGCGTGCCCGCTGTGCCGCGCGCCCGTGCGCGCGCTCGTGCGCGCCTACCTCGCCTGAGGCCGCCCCGCCCCGCACCGCACCGCCCCGCCGGTAACTGCACGCAGAGTGCAGCAACTTAGTACAGCAACAATGTGTATGGATTGGAACAAGATTCAAACCAGCAACATTTTTCACATAAGTGCGTAATTTAAATGTTTAGCGTGTATTTTTTGTCTCGTATTCTATTTACACAGTAATAAAACACAATTATTTAGTAGACTATTTTCAAAAATAATAATTCACATTTAGGCCTACATTAGATGTATGTTAGTAGTGTGCTTTGAAGTTAGTTTTGTCAGTATAATAATAATATCATATAATAACCTTATGTAATATGGATTAATGTTTTTGTGGCTGTTCATTGCAGTAACGTAGTGATACATAGATAATTTAAAATTAGGAATACATGCAACCAAATAATTTATTCGGGTAATGATGCAATAATTATTAAGTAAACTATCATTCTGTTTTCAAAACTCTTTCAAATTAAATACTGTTCGCTAGTGCATAACGCGGACTAGTTCTATGTATACATTATTTTTATCTTTTTTAATATCATTAGCTATTAGCTGCCCCAGTGAATTGATATTTGTGGAATATATTGTAAGTAATTAAAGTTCAAAATTTTAATTATTTAGATATACTTATCAATTGGAATTAAATTCGTATTAGCCTATGTTGTGAACAAATTAAACAAAGATGAAGGTATTGTTTACACTGTTAAAATTGGTTTATTCAAAATTCTTAAAGATTTTGTGAGAGACTTACTACTGCCTATTGGTTGTACTAGTAAAAGTCTATTTTATTAGTTTCTTTTTACTTATTTACCTCATTATTCTAATCGTGCTTTATGGTACACAAACTATCTAAATCCATCCAGCTATTTTGCAGACTGACGCTTTCTAGGCCCCATTCTTAACTAGCTCTTCAGAATTTCATTATTCTTGTGTGATTTGGCGAAGCCTTATAGGTTCGATCTAACAGTTACATCTGATGATTTCAACCAAAAAATCACTATTTGAAAATTGATTAAAAGGAAATTGACACATTAATCAACTAAACGTAAGTGAATACGAGATTGCATAGTTTTATATTAAAAATCTCGTGTCGTGATGTTCGTCCACGCTAATCTACAAAACCACTAATCCGATTTCAATGAAATTTTGAACATGTCCATTGGTCCAACTTAAGAGATACAGATAGTTTCTATCTTGAAAAGAACTTTATTATACGTGGACGACACGACTCGCGGGCAACAAGTAGTAGGGAATATAAAATTGTATGGAACTGACTTTGAACATATAACTTTTGATACATTCCTTTTAAGCCAATGACCTAATGGCAATGAACTGGATACATTTGTTTAATATAATTATATCATTGTGTTTGTTGATATATTTAAATTAATTTTACTAATGAAATCCTAAACAATCATGCTACAAAATATTATTTTGACATAGAATGTGTTTCGTTTTATGATATTTGTGAAAAATGTTCTATCAATTTTTGCTAACCATTTTTAAAATCATCTAATTTATTTCTAATGGTACTTTCTTATTATACACAATATAATGTGAACTTAATACATGATCTGAGATAACGTGCAAATATATGTTTCCACAAGGTTATCAGTGTAGGAAAATGGTCAGAAATCAAAATGTTCGGGCCTGTTGGGTTTCCGCTACTAACTAAAGTACAGTTTCTTCTGATTCTTATTTATTTAAAAGCGAAGTTCCTCATTATAATTTTAACTAAACATTTTAATTGTATTTATGTTTTAATTAAAATAAGTTTTAATTTTTAAATGTATTTATTAAAAAAAAATCTAGTTGTGATAACATTTGAAACTTTGTTGTAATGTTGTTTTAAAATAAACAATCTGAGTGCACTTTTTTATTCATCATTTAAGAAATTATCACAAAATTTCCGTGTTGTTTTCCAAAAGTCAGCAACATTATATGACTTCTCCTATTTTAATGAAATCTAAATTATATACTTCAATTGTAATGCTTATACATTTTTGTATGTAAATGGATTTATTGAATATTGTAGCAATGGTAATTAGGTAATACAATAAATATGCATTTTCAATGTTTCAACTATTATTAAGAATGGTTCTATAATTAATATTGTTGTTTATTAATCTTATATGTAATATCTTACTCAATTGTAGCATTATTGATGTAAAAAAAATAATATAATTAATATTTGAAATGATCTGAATGTTTAGTGCCGTGTGATAATATATATTAGAAATTAAGACCTTTAAGATTACATGTAGGAAAGTAGAAACTGAATGTCATTCTTATATTGTAGAAGACAATTAAAGCTGCAATGTAAAACACAATGGATTTCTAGTCGTTATTGGGTTCAATGTAGTTCTCAAAATTTTACAACAGTAAACATAGAAAGCCAAAAATAAGATTTAAACCCAAAATGTATCAACGTAACTATTGCCTGGCATATGGCAATACATTGGGACCGAAACATAACTGGCGAACCGTGGGTGAAGTTCACCTTTGCCTACACCTTCGGGTGAATATGCGCGTTAGTTATGTTGATGTTATGTACCAAAGTTTTGTCCTTATTTTCTGATAGCTTATTTTATTTTTGAGACCTCACTTTTGCACTGGCTACTATTTTGACACGATGTATGTATACAGTATGTATACGTAATTGTTTGGCTTGATGGATTTTAATCTATTAAGAGATGCGGTTAAATTTGAAATAATTCTTTTTGATATCATGTGGTACAATATTATGTATATATGCAGTTTCGTTGCTCTTTTACTTTAATTATTGAATTTTATTTTAATTGTAAACTTGAATTCAAGACGACTAGAAATTCACAGTGTATATGAATGTGGTTAGTGTGTGGTACAAACATTTTTATTTTTTATTTCTCTATATAATTAAATATTCTATGTATTTAAGGTACGTGTGTCACGCTAAATCAATTCTTATAAGAAGTTTGTTAAAACATTGCAACTTATTTAATTATTTGACGATAACTACCATTTTCAACCCCATATAGAGCCCAATGATATTTGTCATTTATGATTATAATTATACAAAAAGGCACGGCAACTGATTCTTTGCAAAGTATCATAGAGAGGGCATCATATTAAAAGTGGCTGAAAAATGGCAAAATTAGTTTTTATCTTGCCAAAATAACAATTTTGCTGGATACGGTTGCTTGGTGATGGGTTGAAGGTAATGTCTTTAAGATGATCACTAAAATATCGTTGTTGTCAAGAGGTTAATATTAATTTCCCCAGCGCTTAGGACAATTTAAGCAATAAACATTTTACGTGTAATAAGTCTCATTTAAAAGTATTTGAAGGACATAAATGTAAAGACAATGAACATTTAAAGTCCCTTGCACTTATTTTTTCTTGAAATCTACACTAAAGCACGCATATTGTTTCGTTGCTTATTTTTGTTGTTTAAGTGCAAGGAACTCGCGGAAAGGTCGACAATGTGCAGCAAAGCATTCTTTCATACTTGTGTTTTTGTGCAATGTTCACAAGACAAAAGAGCACGAGGCCCGGTATAATAATAACGGGTGATCTTAAAGAATGTTACGAAATTCCTAAGAATAATATGAAGTGTTTGTTCATCATCACACAATCTTTAAGAGCTGCTGTGAAAATAGAGGTAGGAAAATTTTGTTTCATAATCATTAGCTACCGACGTAACTGTGTTGATTTAGCTTAACACAATGAAATTAGAGAAATCAATCTAAATATGTTTTATCGGTGACATGATTGATTTTTCTGTTACTTTATTTATACACGAGTGTACCGCCCTCGGCTTCGCACACGTTAACCAAACTTTCATCCCCTTTTTCAGCACCGTAGGTAGGGGTGGAATTTCCAAAAAGTCCTTCCTAAGTGTACTCCTACATTGAAAAAGGAACCTGTATGCAATTTTTTAAGTTCGTAGTCCTGGTAGTTTGGTCTGTGCGTTGATATGTCAGTCAGTCAGTTATTCTATATATATATATTACAGTAGTATCAACATATATTAATATGCACGTACTGTTGTACCGTGGAAAAGGTAGGAAATATAGCGTTTTAAGCAAATCATGAGCAGTAACGGTCACCATATCCGCAAGACTTGCCAGTTGGTCACGTCCTGTTCGTATCGGCCCCACTTCCTCTAAGTACTATGAGTCAACGTTTAATTGGTGTAACTGATTACAATGTACCGAGTTATATGCTATGTAATATACGAATTTATATTAAAATGTAAACAGCGTTCTTCTTTTATCTCAGTAGATATTCGGAGACGCCTTAATATTATTAATTGAATGTTTAGTATATAGGTGTCTTATCAAGACTTCGTAACTTATTTGTTAATCGGTGGTTAATCTATGGTATATTACCAATGTGATTTGAGTTTACGATATGCAGATCAAATGTGAAATATTGGTTTACCTTAAAGGTTAAAAATAATAATGATTGTTTTATTTTCACCAACCCTTGTAGTTTCGTAAGCCATACTATGTCAACCCGATGTGTTTTATAAAGATTTCTTTGTTGTTGTACATTTCTGAGTAAAGATCCGTTGACAGTATCAAAACTGGCTTCAAGCCACATTTGTAAAGCCGAAGCAATTAACTTTTATACATTGTAACGAGCGGCTTCAAAAGAAGGTGTTGTTTTGTGAGATCAAAGGTGAGTTTTTTTTGGTGGAAAGGTGAAGTGCGCGGTGTGATTCGCTATGCAGCGGCACCGGAGCCGTCTGGACGGGAATAGCCGCCGGTGCGCTCTCGGAAATAGCGCAGACGAACTCCATGCGACCAGAGGACGCTTTTGGAACTGTATTAATATGCGTGAGATGTTCCGCCACACGGAAAAGCTAGTCGTGTTATATTATATTAACGTTTATAATATTCGGCGTTCCGTGATCTCAGCTCGGGTCAAATTCTATTAGACAAGCCGCCTCTTCGGACACAGACGTGGACAGAACACGACAGTCAATTTGAATTTTAATGACTACACCCTTGCGAGTTGAAAACGCAATGTGATTATTTGTTTAGACTCCTAATGGATACCTGATTTTGTTAGGGTTAGTGAGCGAGCCTGATGCCGAAAGGTGTATATTACAATAGATTTCAAACAAAAATAATGTTCTGAGTTCGATAGACGTAAAAACCTTCAGTATATACTGGTTTTTTTCTTTGACATTTTCAATCTTTTCCAAGTATACATTTCCTAGTTAATGCTAGAGGTGCTGGAATAACAAGTGCCTGGGTATTGTTTTTCCAGGATACAATTAAACAGAATCGGAATATTGCCAAGATCAGAAGAACAGAATGGAGAGACTTATCGGTTATTTATCTGGGTATTGAGCATAATTGTTCTTCGGCTTTTACCTGTCATGGGAACGAGAATAATAAAAACAAGAAAGGTATAAATATCTAACACCTGTTTAGATAATAACCCGTAACGTGAACCAGTGAAACGTGTTTCTAGTGCATCCACATTTCGTTACTAGAATTTTCTAGTCGTTTAAGCATCACGTGGTTCTAATTAGAGTTGGATCCATTTCTTATCAGCCAGCTTGTATTGGTTTAATTAAATTTTGGACGTCACGTGTTGATAAAACTTATCAATATTTGACATGTGTTTGTAATAACTTTAATCAACCCATATTTCCCTGGTAGGTGATTAGGCATAAGTTAAATAAGCAAATATAAAACAACTGATTTAAAAAAATGGGACCCAACTAATAGTATAATTACATTTTGCTGTGAGTATTGCATTTATTAAAATTGTTCTGGATTTACTTTACTTGGTAATAATATACTTTCTAGAAACTACAGTCATGTCGCTGTTATTACAGTGTCGACGGATATCCAGGAAGGATTTTCCCTGGACTTTCCAGAGCCTGGTCATTTGAGCTGAGAGTTGCACAATAAATATATTTTTTCAGAATAAAATACCTATATAAATGTGAATCATTGAATAATTAATAAATTTAAAAACGACTTGAAGTTCCTAGTTCACTATCGCCTTATTAGAAAACAAAGAAGCAAGTTGTTGAGTGTTACTCAAATGTAGGCGACCTTCAAACAAGTTCGTTACCTCGTTTTTTACGTTCACATAACGTAAGAAGTGTTGTACGCATTCAACTTTAAAGATCTCTGAATTTTTTCGTAAATAATTCAACACCTATACAGTCATTTTTGTTCACACGTAGAACTCGTCGTTAATTTACAAGATAACTTTCTTTAGACATATTATTCAGTCTAGTTAGTTAATGAATAAAGATAATCATTAATTATAAGTACCATGATCAAGAACTAGGGGTGGTATAATTCGTACATAGCCAAATTCATAAGGCAAATGTGATTTTGTTTTAGTTTTTTTTGTTTATCATACACGAGTCACAACCTATAGTTGCCGTAATATAGATTATAGATAATCATAACAACATAATCATATCGTATTTGGCTATCGTAGCCTATGGCGTGTGTTACCAAGGCTGAGATGAAGAGGCCAAGATGCGGCGTGAATCCTTAGGAGATTCGTTTCCTGCATATCGAAGTAAGAAGTTATATAAACTTAGCCAAAATTAAGGTAGGTTACAAAATTACGAGCACGGTAAAATTAATATCACTAAAATTCCTAAATTTATTTTAATTTGTTAATTGGTTTTTGAATTATGTAAAATATGTTATCAAATAAATAAATCAGGGCATCCACTTAACCTTAACTTATTCGTAAATCTTTAGTAGAAAAGCACCACACACAGATGTTGCGTTTTCAGTATTTAAAGGAAAAAATATGGAGAGGCAAATCTATATATTGGTTTACAGCGGATAGTTTCGTCTCTACGCACATCCAGCGCGCATGCGAGAAGAAAGTGAGTAGTGTACCTTCACAAAAAAAATCTACAGGACGTCTTATAATTCTATATGACGGCGGCCGCGAAGGATTTGTATAAAATGCCAATTTATTATACAAAGACAATTCAACCGGTGGATAGTGCAATGATGGCATGAATCATGAAGTTTATAAAAATTGGGTTTCCACTTAATTAGTGCCAAATCTACCCATAAAATCAATTATAGTTAACGATAATGCTTCCTATTACACTGTTTTAGCATGAAAAGCTAAAAATAACATCGACTTTGATGAATCGGTGGAGATAGTAGAGTTGTACGATATAGTTTTAAAAAATCAAGATGAATTCTAAAGGTTCGTAATCGACGAATTGGTTCATTCGAGTGGCTGTGAAATTTTGCCTTTACCCCCATATCATCCAGAATTAAATCCTATAGAAAAGATATGGGAGATAGTAAAAAAAAACACGTGGCTAATGAAATCGTTGACCAAAATTTAACACCCATTGCGTCATTAGTAAATGAAGGATTCGATATGATTGATAAGACATTTTGACAGATTGAAAATCCTAAAAAAATATTGGGCATATTCTGACACGTAGAAGGATTTTATCATTCAAGCTAATGACTATGAGTTTGATGATGTAAATTTTATGGAGATTGAGTAGGGGTAAATTTTTAGTGACGTAATTTTAATTTATTTTTAAATATTATAGTTGTGTTACATAAATTTTGACTAAAATGTTTTGTTGTAAACATTATTTGGAAGTAACGCGAATCCTGATATGTATTG
>DWIE01001690.1:0-10248 GCA_018248235.1 Choaspes benjaminii
AGATGTCATGGGCTGCAGTAGCTACTTACCAGCAGGTAGACTGCAAGCCCGTGTGCTACTTCATAATATAAAAAAAAAAAAGGTGAACTGCAAGCTGGTGTGCTGCTTCATAATATAAAAAAAAAATTCTGGAAATCATTGGATAATACAACACCTTTATGTTTAAATATTTTATCCTTGAAGGTCCTGTAAGCGTAAAACGTAATGAATGAAAATCCATTCTCGAAACATTTATCTTAAAATTTTCTTTTATTAATACTTCTGAACGATTTCATTGGAAGTACAGAAATCTATCGCTGAAAATCCAAACTTAAAAAAAGCATTTTATTTCGAAAATGTTATTTTCTTTTCTATTATATTATTAAAATTAAAAGAAGTCAAAACAAGAGTTATTATTAGTATTATATGTGGATGTGATTTTTAGTTAGGAGCCTTGTTATTTCAACACAATAAATATTTTTTTCTATTGAAACCAGTATGTAAATTTTGTACCCTAACCTACATTCCAATTTGTTTCGTGTCTGGATTTACCTAACGGGTGGTGGAACATAAATATGCTCGACTGGGTCGGTACTGGTACTAGGGCATGCAGTCTACCCGCTGCATTTGTTATAGCACGAATAAAGATTAATTCTCCTTCATTCATAATTTACTAACACACTCAATATCAACTGTTCTTAAATTCTAGGTCCAGGAACAAACCGTCCACCATACAGTGTTGGGGCTCAACCGACTACTCCAGTGAGAGGTGTTCAAGGCCGCCCAGGGGATGATGGGCCATCGGGACCTCCAGGAGCTCCCGGGGTCAATGGCGTGCCAGGTGCCCCGGGCATGCCTGGACCGGTTGGACCAATGCCTGATGTAAATAATCTCAACTTCATTTTTTCCGTACCGTAACCGACTCAAAACAGACATCTTTCTGTTTGAAGTCGGTTACAAGGCTAGCTAGAAATGGATTAATTATGTATTCTCAATGCCTTAAATTAAAATAAGGCTTATAAAAAATATTATAACTAGAGGTCGCCCAATGATCGAAATTCGACCATTTTGTGTAAAAACAAAAGAGTATACATTTTAATTAAGTATGTGTGTGTTAAGTATTCACACGCAGTATGTGTAATGTTTTTTTATACAACTAAATGTTTTTGTAATACATATTATCCAAAAATATTAGTTCCTTGCACTTCTTATCTATGTAAACTTTAACTGGGCCAAATTTCACATACTTATGTAGGCATAATTTTCTTAAAAAAGTTTACAAAGTTTTCCTTCACGTACTTATTAATATATAAAATATGGATATATATACATGTTAACATAATTTAATATTTACGTTGTAAAAGGTTAACGCATATTTGGCTCAACTGGCTGCTACGTCCGGAGGAGACAAGGGCCCTGCATTCGATCCCTATCACTACATGCAAGCTTCTGTTGGGACCCCTGGAGTGAGAGGAATACCAGGTATTAAACATTCTTTAACATTAATGCTATTTGTACAGAAGAATTATTAAGGAGCTCGACAATCTTCACTTGGTGGGTTTACAGAATAGACTAAAGGCTAAGACTTTTCTTAAAGAGACTTATTTAGGACTATTATCCCAAGAGTTCTATATTATGATATTATAACTAATTAGAAATACAGACAATAGCAGGCGATCAATTGTTAATAAAAGAAAAAACATAACTCACGCCTCTATCTATTTGAGTGCAGGCAGAGGTGAACGTTACCCACGTTTTGCCAGTTATGTTTAGACGACGATACATAGGAATGTATAAGTTGCGAGCGATTGCTATTTATTGGGTGCATTTCCACACTCCGGGTTTGTTGTTGTTATTAAAGTGGAATGGTCAATTAACTCCTTATATACATAGTTCAAATCTATGATTTAGCAGATATATTATATATATAATCAAGGACTATTTAAGGACTGCGATGTAGGTGGTGTTGCGTGTGATAAAAAAGCTAACGTTGATATATTGTTTTCAGGACCACAAGGGCCACCTGGACCACAGGGCTTTCAAGGACCCCGCGGCGAACCAGGAGAACCAGGCCTCCCTGGACCTTTAGGACCACCAGGTGAACGAGGGCCTCAGGGATTACCAGGAAAAGATGTAAGATCCTAGTGGCTATACTCCACCTAATTAAATTTGTATAGTAAGTCAATATACCCATGAAATAATGTTCGTAGCTTCAGTGATCCACGATAAATAAATCACCTTTTTGTACTCTCAGAAAAAGAAATCCTCTGATACATTTGTATCACTTATGACTAATATTGAATTTGTTTGTAAATAATAATTTACGCGTGTATTTAATATTGAAAATTCCAAAGCCACTGTTACTCATAGACTTTTCCGATTAGCTAATCAAAATAATCATGTGTTTCTTTAGGGTTCTCCAGGAGAAGACGGTGAGCCTGGCCCAGCTGGTGCAGTTGGCCAGCCAGGCCCTCGTGGAACACCTGGTATTCCAGGCATTCAAGGATTGAAGGGGCATCGAGGCTTCGACGGAAAAGATGGTGCTAAAGGAGAACAAGGGTTCTCAGGCGAAAAAGGACCAACTGGCTTACCGGGACCAATAGGTCCAATTGGGCCTATTGTAAGTTGCTGTACATTTTTTTTATTTTTAAAATTTATTTGTTAATTAATGGTAATTTTATGAATCCTCCTCTTCGTTGGCATAAAGATCTCATTTACAAAAAAGTTTGCTTCACTTTTTACTATGATAATGCAAATTTTCTAACACCAAGATAGTGTGATAACAGGAATAACAACAAAAAATTGTATAAAATAATTTCAATTTCCTTTAACTTCAGGGTCCTCTTGGTCCCCGGGGAGAACGTGGGCGAGAAGGCCCTCCTGGGCCGCCTGGTATGCGTGGAGTGGATGGAGCACCTGGACCACCAGGTCTTGTGGTAAGTAACACATAACGTATTCTTGAAAAATTAAGTCTGGGTTGCAGAAATGTTTAACGTTTTCTCACCAACCTTTATGTATAAGGATTCTATAAGTATCCAGTGAAAAGTTCCCAACTCGCCACCTAATATTTAGTGTTTATCATATTTATATGTCTGTTTTGTAAATCACACATATATTATCATTAACTTTATTTTTCCATAAATCGCAATATTGTAAAATTTGGTTATGAAATATAATCGACACGAGCTATAATTAACATTGTCTTTTCAGGGTAACGTTGGCAAATCAGGCTCGCCTGGATTCCCCGGGTCTCCAGGTATGAAAGGTGAACAAGGTGTTATGGGGCCCAAAGGAAGTCAGGGTATGCAGGGGCCACGAGGCGAGGCAGGACGACCTGGGCAGCCAGGAGAAGTTGGCACACCAGGGATGGCTGGTCGGGATGGTATTCCTGGAGATAAAGGTGTTCAGGGTCAACCAGGTGCTGCTGGACCGCAAGGCTTCCCTGGACCAAGAGGCACACCAGGCGTAGCTGGAGAGCCAGGTCTACCTGGAATTAAAGGAATGCCAGTAAGTACTTGAAATGAATTACATTTTAGGTAACATTCTAAAATCACCATTGTTGAAATAATATTTAGGATTTAAACATATACTTGGTGACTTGATAAAGTTACATGGCTATTATTATAAATCTGGTATCTTTTGTTTTGAGCTCTTGTAAATTGCATGACCAATGATACCAGAGAAAAACATATTAAGGCGTTGTCATTTGTTTTAGGGTCAACCAGGGGAAAGAGGATTAAAGGGTGACGCTGGGATAAGGGGTGAAACTGGTGCTTCAGGACCGCGAGGTCTTCCTGGAACCGTCGGGCCAGAAGGAAAGCGCGGTAAAAGAGGACTAAGAGGCCCTGCGGGTAACGTGGGTCCTCAGGGTGAAAGAGGGTTACAAGGAATGAGAGGTCTTCCTGGTGCCGATGGTCCTTTAGGCCCCAAAGGCCAGCCTGGTGAGAGAGGGGGTGTTGGATTACCCGGTACTAAAGGAAGCGCTGGAGATCCGGGCAGGCCTGGACCTCAAGGTTTGACAGGTTCTAGAGGTATGGTGGGAAGACCTGGTATAACTGGTAAATCTGGACCGCCTGGTGAAAGAGGTATTCCCGGTGCTGACGGCCGGCCTGGTGAACAGGGAGCACAAGGCTTACAAGGCACACCTGGTCTTATGGGCAGCCCCGGAGAAAGAGGTTTACAGGTACAATGTCTATGTACATTTCAACAACGATATTTAAGTTCTAAATAAAGATTACTAAATAGTAAAAAAATGTTTATTACCGATTTAAGGGAGAGCCCGGCAAAGATGGTGAAATGGGGCAACCTGGACCTCATGGACCAAAAGGTGACGCTGGTCGAGATGGCAGTCAAGGCGTTCAGGGAGCACAGGGTCCTGTAGGTCCTGCCGGCGAAAGGGGCCCTCAAGGAGCACCAGGGCCCACTGGTTTTCCCGTTAGTACAATATATTAATCACTAACATGTGTGTAATAGTAAACGGCGCTAGAAATCTTCAAATTATTTACATTAAGTATGAGTTTACTAAATGATTTTGACTGATTTTTATAAATATGTTTTCGTTTGCAATTTTGAAGCTTCATTTATTAATCAATTAAGTAATAAAGAATTAACAAATATTAATATAGACGTTTGTAAAGTTTGGGCCTTTATTTACGTATGTCTAAAATCAAATATGAGTGCATTTTCTGTCATGTCAGGGAATGCCAGGAGCGGCTGGCCTCCCTGGTTCCCCGGGTAAAGAAGGAGAACCAGGTCTCGCTGGCCCCTCAGGGCCGCCTGGTGCTACTGGATCTCGAGGAGAGAGGGGCTTTACTGGAGAACGGGGAACACCAGGCTTACCGGGAACACCTGGGGAAAAAGGAGAATCTGGTGCTCAAGGAATGGATGGCCCACCCGTAAGACTACATTTTTATATTTTTCTGTGTTCAATAACTACTACGTATATACTCAGTATAGTTAACAAATATGCAACTAATTAGGTCGACGTTTACGAGTGTCACATATTTATGATTTGTCGATCAAAAGTATTTTATTTTATTATACTAAATACTGGTATTATAGGGTCCCGAAGGTGCTAGAGGGAGTAAAGGTCATCCAGGGCCTATGGGTGCGATGGGCATGCCAGGCCCTCGAGGGTTAAGTGGATTACCTGGGGAAAAGGGCGAAAGGGGTGCACATGGGCCGCAGGGCATTGACGGATCTCCAGGTAAAAGTCATGGTTCATTTAAAAAAATCGATGTCGAAATTACTTTTACGTGATACTCAATAAAATACTGTAACTGTGAAATTGCTGCAATGTTATTGTTGGAAAATAGGTCGTCAAGGTGAACAGGGCCCTCAAGGACCCGTTGGAGCCACTGGTCCTCCCGGTGAATCAGGGGAGAGGGGCGAGTCGGGTACTCCGGGGATACCCGGAGAGGCCGGTGCTCCAGGAGCGACTGGCGAAAGGGGGCAGCCCGGTTTCCAAGGACCACCGGGATTACCTGGCTCTCCAGGATTGACCGGAATGCCTGGACTGAAGGGAGATAGAGGATACGCTGGCGCTAAAGGACAACAAGGCTCACCCGGAAATCCAGGTATAAATTTCTAAAGTTTCGTTACATCAAGAACAAAGCAATAAATATTGATAGGAATTTAAAATAGAACTACTTAGATACAGGATATTATATCATTATATAATATATTTATTTATATATAAAAATATATTTCTGGCAATACATGGCGTTTTAAAGAATTAAAATACGTTTAACAGTTGTGGGCTGTAGAAGTCTCAAGTTCGCTAGGGTTGTTAACACTGTCACAGCTATTTGTGCCCTGATACCGATGTGTTCACATTAGTTGTGTTTTGGTGTAAGGGTGTGATATTCTGCATATGCAGAACACGAGGCCTTCAATCTACGTACCTCAGGAGTAGCACCGCATCTGTGGTAACCGATGCTATGGGATGCCATAGCCACTACCATCAGGTGGACTGTAACCGTGTATCACTTCATACCATAAACCAGTTAATTTAACTCTTTAAAGAACTAATGTTCGTTACTTAGCGCACCGTTCATAATAAAATCATAATCATATTAATTTTAGGTAAACCTGGTGAAATGGGGCTGCGTGGTTTACCTGGCATCATGGGCGCAAAGGGAGCTCGCGGTGAACAAGGTTCCAAGGGAGAAATAGGGCATGCAGGCTTGCCTGGTCGACCTGGAGAATTAGGACCGCAGGTATATTTACCACTTCACATTTATTTTAATACTCTTTTATTACCGTCACCTTTACATACAAATGAATCCTTCAATTCGATTTTTGTCCACATTAAAAAGTCACATTAATGCGAAGTTTTGCACACTTATCAAGGACCGATGACAATAAATAGCTTTATTAATTTTGTACCGATAAATAAATGTGTGGTAATTTGTTTAGTATTTTAAACTATAATTATTTGTCGTAAAGCCGTCGTCTATCTATAGTATTAAGAGTATATATTTAATATATTTTAGTGCACAAATATATTCTAAATATGTATGGAGTATTTGTTTATATATATATTTTTGTTTTAATTTCATTACTGAGCTATAACAACCAACCACTAATTCTGTTTCGCTATGAGTTGAATGATAGATAATGACACTCGACGTTATGTTCGCATTTTGTTACACTTTTGTGTAAGTAAAAAAATCTTAAAAATATTCAGTTTATAATATTTTGCTAAGCATTCAACTTAACCTTACAATATTGTAGTATTGTAGTGTACGTATATAACCACTGCGTTGAACTTGGAAACAAATTGAATAGTATCTCAAATCAAATACTCTTTTATTTACAGGGCTCTCAAGGTAGTCCAGGTGTGGCGGGAACTCCTGGAATTCCAGGCGCAAAGGGGGCGATAGGAGATACGGGCAGGCCAGGTCCACCAGGTCCTTTGGGTCTCACCGGGGCGCCAGGGTCAGAAGGACCTAAAGGCGAGAGAGGTAGCGAAGGAGAAATCGGGCCGCAGGGACCCTCCGGCCCGCCAGGGCCTGCTGGAGAAAGAGGGCCGAGTGGGATGCCCGGCTTGGTGGGACCATCTGGACCGCAAGGACCTAGAGGAACACAGGTAATGAATGTAAATTGTGGAATACTAGATTAACTTAATTATTATTTATCCAGGTTCGTCCCAGTGAGTAACACCAATACGCCTATTTCTGCTATGAAATAGATCCTATGAGCTGTGTTTCAGCTAAATGCTGTGGCAGCCGGCACACACAATGGGGTGACCAATTTAACTCTCAAGAGTAGAAATACATTTGTGTCCAACTTCGAATATAACCATTAGGTGTGTTTTGAAATGATCTAGGTTTTCATGGATAGCAGTGGTCACTTGATGCTTGTTTGCTACACATTTTTTTTATAAACAAAACAAAATTATGTGTTGTGCCAGGCATAAAAGATGTTAAAATCATGGAACCTCTGGCTATAACATTAATGGGACACTTTGACATGTCAGGGCGAAAGCGGTGTTCCCGGAAAACCTGGCGCTGATGGTGCCCCAGGACCGATAGGAATTCCGGGGCTTCAAGGCCCGCCTGGATCGATAGGAGAGCCAGGCCCAGAGGGACGACCAGGAAAGCTTGGACAGCCGGGAATACCAGGCCGACAGGGTGACAAGGGACCTGCTGGACAGCCAGGAGCCTCAGGACCTGTTGGACCACCAGGCATGCAGGTAAGTTGTCTTTAAAATTATTTTGTCTGTCAAGTTTTTGCAATGAAAATAATCTAATTTTGTAATGTGGATATCAGGGACCACCTGGGTCTTCGGGACCACCAGGCTCAACGGGAGAAAGGGGACCTCGTGGTGAATCCGGGCCGCCTGGTGTAGATGGTCCTCAGGGACCAACAGGAAAGCAGGGGCCATCCGGCATAGATGGGGCGAAAGGAGAACGAGGCGAAGCTGGTATGGATGGTGCTAAAGGTCACGCTGGATTGCCTGGATTACCCGGAATGCTTGGGGCTCCAGGAAGGCAGGGAGAAAGAGGACTGCCTGGGCCAATGGGTATTCCAGGAAAAGATGGCGATGCTGGACCAAGAGGTAAGAATTAAATAATTTTTTGAGATGTTTCTTTAATAAACACAACACAAATGCACAACTGCCTCGTGGGCAAGCAAGGGGAAAGCAAGTTGTCCTATCATTTTCCGAGCATTCGGCATACCGCAAAATTCTTTCTTACAGATAAGATGGATTAATTTCAATTAGTTACTTATTTTAAAATTTTTAGGTACACCTGGTCGGGATGGTAGTCCCGGACCGCAAGGCTCCGCAGGTCCACCCGGTGGACGTGGTCCCCCTGGTGATACTGGCAGACATGGGACACCCGGCCCCGCTGGTCCCCCCGGACCTCCCGGACCTCCTGGTGAAGGCTTGGCCTATGATGCTGCTGCTATCGCTGCTATGTTACAACAAGGTGACTATAATAAAACAATACGATAATGGCATCATCAAAACCTATTTCAAACTTTTATTGTGGTAAAGTCTTCTTCTTAATCTTTTCCACCATTAAAAAATGTTGTACTTAATATTTTCTCGTTGTTTTTACAAGTAGTAATAACGTAAATGGAAGAATATTTTACAAATTTTTAATCAATGACTGATTTGTTGGGACTCATGTAATTATAGATCTCCCAATTTTTGGAATACGAACGATTAATTGTATCGATTATCTACTTTTAAGGTTCTGTCAAAGGCCCTGACCCTCTTGGTGACGATCCCAGCATAATGCCTCCCAGATTCTTCAAGGATGACATGTCAGCTGCAGAGCGTAAAGAAATAGTAATGAAGGCGTACGAACGTCTCCAAGTTTCGTTGAATAAATTCCTCAAACCTGATGGCTCGAAGGAAGCTCCAGCAAAGACTTGCGGAGACATACTGTATCATCATCCGGAATTCACGAGCGGTACGTAATAGGAAAATGCATGTTTTTTGTATATACATATCAAATTTGTAATTTTCTATTGAAATTAGTGATCCAGTCGTGAGAGAGGTAGCTTTGTCGTCGCAAGCGCGACAGCCGAACGCGAGGTCCTGGGTACGATTCCCAGATCAGGCAAAGTGCTATTGGGTTTTTCTGACTACAAAAATCTCAGTAAGTGGTTCGGAGTTTGGAAATGTTCCCGATAGATGCCAATTGCGTCGTCACTTATTACATAGGGCATAAACATAACTGGCGGAATGTGGGTAAAAACTCGATTATAGTATAGAGTGAAATAATTTGCTTATGGAATTTTCCCAACGTACTTTACAGGTCAGTACTGGATCGATCCGAATGGTGGAGATATGAACGACGCTATATTGGTTCATTGTGACATGAAGACTGGAGCAAGCTGTGTTTTCCCCAAACCGATGCAGTCTCAAGACATCACTTACAAGGGCAAGGAGACCGAGGCTTGGTTGAGCGAAATGGAAGATGGATTTTCGGTGAGTGTTTCACAAAAATTAATGAAGCAAACGGGCATCCTTAATACGTGTGTTAAATGATTATTGCAGTCCATAATAGCCATAAGCCATTAATTGGATTCAAACAAATCGGTGTTATTGTTAAGTTTGTCTACTCTTCAAACTGAAACATGGCTCATTAGAGCTTTTTCACGGGAGAAAAAAGAACTGTGACGGTACTGACCCAGGCGAATCTCGATAAATTTTACAATCACTTATAGTGTAATTATTTTAATCATCAATATAATATCTTAAAATGAAAATTCATATTTAAATGTTAATGATAAAGTTCATTAAAGGACTTAGTCTTTGAATCATTTAATTTTGTCGGTATATTTTTGAACGATAAAAATAAAGAACGCTGAATATATCGTATAAAATCTAAATATATTTTGTTTCAGATCTCATATAAAGCTGATCACAGTCAGCTAACTTACCTCCAGCTTCTATCGGCTAAAGCAACACAGAACGTGACTCTCCACTGCCGGAACACCGTGGGCTACTACGACCCTGCCTCCCGCAACCACAGGCACGGCCTGAAGTTATTGGCCTATAACGACGCAGAGATCTTGCCTAAAGCCAATAACAGACTGAGATATAGGGCTCTGTTGGACGAATGCCAGGTCAGTACGAGTATTCAAATTTATTTAGCTCTACCGAGTGTTAAATCTCTTTCGACGACCTCCGTGGCGCAGACGGTGATGAGCCGCTTTGGGAAACGTGAGGTCGCTCGTTCGATTCGCGAGTGAGACGATTTTTTCTAATTTGTTTCGAGTCTGGAATAACCTACCCGGTGGTAGAACATG
>DWIE01001691.1:0-10248 GCA_018248235.1 Choaspes benjaminii
GAAACCCATTTCGTAAGAGGTACAAAGTCTAAATATAAATAATTTGAGATGTCGCGTATTTAGGAGTTCAGAGGAAGGGAATTTTAGTTATTTTCTGAGGATTTTTCTTACTGAGGATTACTGCTTAACGAAGTTTGAGTTATCGAGAATCCACTGTAATACTATTAAGTAGTAGTAAGTAGTTCTATTTCCTCTTTGGTTTGAATTTGTAGGACAGACTAAGTTATATAAATAATACTTATAGTTCTGTTAATTTTAGGTGTCTATTGCTCAATTCTGTATAAATAAATTTATTTATAATTAATTTGTTTCGTCATTTGTTATCGAAGTATTTTGTTCATTACATGTATAAAAGCACTGTTCGATTAAACCTATGTTGAATTTAAAAAAATTACGTATTAATACGACATTTGTTTCATACATTGTGTGTGTATTACAATTTCTATATTTGACATGGAACTAGAAGAATAACCGAAAGATATTTTACGGTTTTAGAATTCAGAACTTTGTGAATATTACACTGAAAACTACAATTCTGATATAATAGGGTACACAAACAAAATGCACAAATGCATAAATTCAACAAATCTTACAGAGTAATGCATAGACGTGATAGATACATCCCTCTGTCATAACTCTAAATAGAATGCACTAGCGCATTGCCCTCGGCCTCCTTCGCGTCATACAAACATTCATCCATTTTTTCACCTTAGGTATTGCATTTCCAAAAATCCTTTCTTAGTGTTCTCCAACACTAATAGGAACCTGTTTGCAAATGTTAATGCGCCTAGTCGCAGTAGTTTGAGCTGTGTGTGTCAATCTGTGTCTGTGAACAATAATACAGCTGTGATATATCAGTCAGGCAGTTATCCTTTTCTATATATAAAGGTATAAAAAGTAGATAGATACCAAACTTTTTATTCCACAAGTGTACTTTCGCAGTACACTTTTAATTCATTAACTTATGTGCGTTTTAATACTATATTTAAAATGCTGTCAATTTCTGACCGTAAAAAGATAACTTGTTTCATTTGTCTTAGGTATCATCAATTTAGCATGAAAGATTTGAATAAACTATTGTAAACACTTGATGTTATAGATGTTTGAACGGTTTGGTTGTAATAACCACGAAGTACCGATAGGGAGGACATTTTTTATCCAAAAGAAACTAAAGAGATCTTGTTCTGAACATTGTATTAACAAAATTACCTAACATTTCTTTGGTATCTTTACAAATGCCTTTCGAAGCCATTTGCAGCGGAGTTTTCATTATAGATTATATTATAGATTTAATAACGCTAACCGTATCGTGTACGTGCCGGAGTAGTGGCGAGCGGGGGGCAGTCCCGGGTTCGACGCCCGGTCGGCGCGGACGCGCTCCGGCTAGGATATTCACAGGATGACGCTATTATTACAGCTTTACTAAGCTCCGCTCGAGCCTACACTACCATTGTTCGGAGCCTCTAATAATCAACTAACGTATAACATATTTAAGTATTTCTATTGTTTGGTCTCAAATATATGGAATATTTATAAGTTTCGAAGCTATCTAATTAGCCATTGTCTTTTAATTTTATGGACACATTTATTGCAAAAATAAATTTACAATAATCACTTAATGTTACGTAAATTTACCTTGAATTAATTATAAGTATTTTTCACTTGTATGAGATTTTTATTAAGTACACTGCAGATTTATCTGGCACCTAGTCAAAGAAGAAGTAGTGCATCTTTTGAACTGCAGCGATTTCCATTTAAATACGTTTTGCAGCAAACGATAGTTATAATTGAACAGTCAATTAGGCTATCTCGCGGTACAGCGGTCGACCACAGCTGAGTTTCCGTGCTTGCGGTTGCCGTCCATCGGGCGCGCAGCTAGCTGCTAGCGCTAGATCGCCGTGGATGTGGCTGCGACGCCGTTATGTTGAGGAGGTTGGTGTCATTACCGAGCGGCGGCGATGTAGCGTCCGTCTCGCCGCGGGCGGGTTGCCGGCTGCCGCAGTTCAACGTTCAAGTGCAGCGCGAGCGCACACGCAACGAGTCGGTACCGGTGCGCGGCTGCGCGCTCGCACTCCCATCATTCCATGCCGCGGTCCACGCACGAAATACGAACGTTCCTAATACTTTTTGAATGCTACCGCTGCGATTGTTCTTATAGCAGCGAACTAACAGACTTCCTTAGTTAATAAAGTGTTTGTTGAGACGTTTGAAACCGTTTGTTGGGAGCTTCCTGGCTGTGTTTTGGATAGATCGGACAGGTAAATGGTTTTCTATTTGTATTTTGCATTGAGAATAAATATATGTTAAGTATCAAGCTACAAAAAATATGATAGTTATTTAAGTTATTGTTTTAGTTATGATTTCAAATTTAGATTGCTACTTATGTTGCCCAGTATTTTAAAATATATACTTAAGTATGTAATTGGAATATTACCTATATTATTATTATCTAAGTCGGAAACACTATTTTTTACAATAACACAAATGATTATTTTCTACGTTACAATAGTAGCATACATACAATATTATGACAAAGATGAGCAACGACCGTTTGGCTAAGTCGCTAGCACATTCCGACGCGTGCTGCAGTCTCCTGGGTGCGTTTGGAATATCATATTTGTACCACCTCATGGCAATTAAGAAATAATAGACAAGGTGAATGCACTATTAGCGGACAGAAATAATAGGTGTATCTTAGTATTTATACTTTGGTAAAGTAGAAATCACAACATATTTAATAATTACCTCCGAAATGTACGAATTCGTATAACTAGTATGCCTAAAGTATAGAAAAATATTGCAATGTGTAAATATTAATATTCAGTTTTACGTAGCAGATCGAGTTAGGGCTTCCCTTAAAAAGACATCAACGACATCCTAAGTGTATCAGGTAAGATATCACATGCAAAAAAATCTGGTTTACCGTGTACACATTCAGATAAAAGTCCAGTTCTAATTAATAATGCATATAAGTATCTGATAACCAGTTTAGGTTTGTGTTTACTATCAAATGGTATTAAGGACGAAGCTGTTAAGATAATTATAAATTCAGTATACAATATTACGGTCTATTGCGCAAAGTAACCACATGTTTATAATAAGTAGACTAAATATATAATAATATTAATAACTCCTATTCAGTTAAAAGTGACCTTCATAAAACCAATTGATTATTATAATAATAATTATGTATTTATGCCCATGGTGCGAATTTTCACTATGCTTTGTTTAAACTATTATTAAATAATTAACATGGCAATACAATTTTAAAAAAATGAAATATTGAATAGCAGACTCAGTAATACACGTTAGTGTAAACAATTGCCAAAACTAACTAAATAGCATGTTTAATATCTAAATCACACAAAGTTAGCAAATGTTACGGGTGGTAAAAATTTCATGTACGACTGGGTCGGTACCGTCGTCACACGCATTCATGACGTGAAACAGTTACTTTCGCACTAAACGTTTCAGTGTAAGAGTGTGACAGCCAGCACATGCAGAACACGAGGCGTTCGATTTATATCCCCAAGGGTAGCACCGCATCTGTTATTACAGATGATATGGGCTTCGGTAGGCTTTTATCATGTAAATGGACCGCAAGACCGTGTGCTACTTCTTAACATTAAATAATCACTTCCACCTCTACAATCAGTAGAGCCTAGAGAAAAATATTCGCATATTCCAGCACGTAGTGGTGCAATTAGATACGTTATATTTACAATACAATATTTATTTATCAAACCAATAAAGACGATGACGAGTAAGCAAATCTTAAATCCAAAGAAGGAGCAGAAACATCGAAAATAATATGGAAAAATAAACATAGAAATCTAAGGCTTCAAAGTAGGCTGTAGCTCTATCGTTTAATATAATATTACTGACGATTTATAATGATCTAATTCAGTACGAAGTAAGTTAACATTAAAGGAACAAAGAATTTTCACACAAATACTGATAATAAAATAAAGAAAACTAACAGAAATGTTGACAAAAACAAAAAGTATATTTGTTTTTAATTGAGATATACGAGCAAAATGATTAAGTGGAATCGCAAACCGTAAACATCTCCTATATTTTCGAAAAAAGGAAATAAATAAGCGAATTACGTGTGTAATTTTTCAATAACAATTTCTCCGAAGTCAGCCATGTAGCATGCATAACTGTTTCTAAACTACGAACACAATTTCAACCTGTCATAGAAATAAATAGATGCCGTTATTGAATGGACACACAATTTGTAAACCGGTCGCCTTAATTTCATCCGGTGAGTCACCGGGAGGATGGAGTTTAATAAGATTTGGTGTATTCATCTACATTAATTATAACTTATAATTGGGATGCTGTCCTTGGCTTCGTTACAAGTGTAACAACACACACTTTACTGTAAAGACGAATGTATCAAGCTATCTTTTTATTGCGGATCTGTGTTTTAGAACTTTTTCTATTGTTGAATAGACCCGTACACTCGTATTAAAAATATTAGTTTTATAAAATTCGAAATGTTAATGTAATATGTAGATCAAGTTTGTTAATAATTAGGATTATACAACAACATTAATAATTGTTAATTTATACTTTTTTTTTACTTTGGGAAGTTGACACGTAGACACCCGGTTTTTAATTAGCACAAACATGCAAAGCACGATAGAATTGACTTGAATAATACGATAAAAAAAACGATGGTGGAGTATTGGATAAATAGGCAGTTAACAGGCATATGCATCTCTATTCTCTATATATATATATAAAATGATAACTGGTACATTAACGCGTACAACAAACTACTGGGGCTAAGACTATGAAAATTTGTATACGGTTCGGAGGATAGGCACTCAAGCTTCCCAAAAATCATGTGTCCATCCGGGTCCAATGATTTTTTTTGTCTCCTCTCCTAGTATTCTCAGTTATTGTATATTCTTCGTCACACAAGAATTTAATTTCCAACTACCAAAATCCTTGATCCATCGCTGCTAATATCTATAGAATTTAGAGATCATTGCACTTGTGTCTTTCAAACAAAACTTCAAACAGATCATATTTTTGGACATGAATAATAACAAATTGAAAATATTTGCACAAGAAGTCTTGAACCGAATTACAGACATTTTGACAACGCGATCTTGTCGTCATGCTGGATAATAACAAATATGATAGAAACAACAGTCAACGGATTATGGTGATAATGTTGATGTGATGATGAGAATCAGAGCGTTAATACATTTTTTTTTAATGATATGATGTAGACGTTCTTTATCTGCGTGTAAGTAGCCAGTGGAGCCAATGACACGACGAGGCTACAGATGCGGTGTTACTCCTGATGTCAAGTATCGAATGCCTCGTGTTCTGCATATGCTGGCTATTACACCCTTATACCGAAACGCAAGTAGTGTGAACGCCATGGTTTCATGGCACAAGTAGCCGTAAAGGTGGTTTCGAAAATGAATGTTCTACCTTTCTACGTAAATTACGGCAATGAAAATTCAAATGATAATTACACGACGACTTAATAGAAAAAAGGCGTAGGAAGTTCACATATCAAGTACAAACAATAGTCATATGTGAGCGTAAGTTCTAGGTTAATATAGTACTGGCGAGCTCTGGGCAAGCGCAGTGTAGCGGGAAGCCACCGTTGACACACTTATGTTGTGAGCGATAATTTTATGCAACTCCGAGGAAACAATCATATCGCGTGGACTAGTTTGTTCAAACGTTACTAACTCTGCTAATGATAAACATTTCAATAGAATAGGGATACGTGAAAGTTGCGAGGGTTCAGCCCGAGGACCGTTTGAGGAGGCTAGGAGTGCTGGGTTCTGTGGAAGAAGATATAAGGTGTGTAACGGTAATTAAATTATTTTTTATAGATATTAAAACTAAAATAAAACAAAGAGTGCGCTTCAATAGGAAATACTTAATGTGTTAGCAAACACCGGATGGATTAAAGAAGACTCCAAATATTATTTTACGGATCAATCACGATTTTTATTAATGTTGTCTATAATTCTTTATTTCATTGTCAGTTATTGTATTATGATTTAAATGCACATACACTGCAAACAAATTAGTTAATCACGCTTGATGCGTTAGGTCTGCGGGCATGATCTTTATGATGAACATTATGTTTATGATAGATATACTTTTAATTTTAATTTCCTGACGTGCCCGTTTTGATAACTACTCAAGGCAGGAACAATAAACATAATTATTTTTATAAAAAAATACACCGTGACCCGTGAAATCTTCCTAACAATATTAAATTATCTTTTTATATTGATTTAGTAGATATCGTAACTACTGCTACTTGTTAAATTTTATTAGCATTAAATAGAATAGCATTTTTATACACGTCCATTACAGATGTGCTGCTATTTGAAGGAAGTTGTATGTGAATTCATAGTTTTTTATGGTATGACACGGGCTTGCAGTCCACCTGCTGGTAAGTGGCTACTGCAGCCAATGACATCTGTAATCACAGATGCGGTGCTACCCTTGAGGACATAGATCGAACGCGTCGTGTTCTGCGTATGCTAACTATCACACCCTTACACCGAAACACAACTAGTGTTCGCAATACTGTTTCACGGTAAAAAGGTGTGAGGGTGGTACCGACCCAGTCGAACATTTTCATGTTCTACCACCCGTAAATTAAATAATCGATTAATTAAATCGATAAATAAAAAATCAATAGTTGTCTATTATCGATTGGAAATTAAGTTCCTTAATTTCTTATATATCTTCCACAACTGTTAATGGCTATATTGCCACTGAGAATATATAAGGGTCGGCATTTATTTTGTGAGTAAGTACTTCGGAACAACGGCTACTAAGTTATCTAATACAGTTTGGGATGCGACTGGGTAGCGCGACACTGTTAGCCATTCAATGTAAATCTTGCCCCATTCTTGGTTCAATTACCATCGGTGCGGTAACCACGCTATGCATTCACTGTCAACTGCACTTTTTCTCGAATTTACGTCACGCAGCTATTGTTCAGTTTACAGTTAGTTACAAGACTCGATACCTAAGTGATGTCGAGTGAAATAACTTAGAAAGCATTTCTCTCTCTGTGTCGCGTTTAAAATCACTAATGGTTTTTTCAACCGTATTATTATGCACAATAAACGTTTAGTGTTATGGTACTTTTTCATATTAATAAAACATTCAGTAAATTAGGGCTCCCGCGTATAAGACGTTCCTCCGAGTCTTGATTAAAAAGTTCTTTAGTAGGTATTTCAAAGATGTACGTGCAGCTCCTTCGAATTCCACGTTAAACGGCATCATTTTAACCCTAAATTTTGACGTTTTAAACAACGACTAATGTACTTTAATTACTAATCTTTTTAAATTACGCAACCGGCAGATTGTTTTTATATGTGTTTTACAACATTACGTGTTTCAGCATGACATGCACGTAGATCTGGTAATAGCTCAATTACTCGCGTGACGTCACCCTCGAGGCCAATAGGTCTCACGGAGTTGGGCATCAGGTGAGGCCAGTGCGTCGTGACACGGAGGCTAGTAATCGCAATGTCGGCAGCAGGAAACGTTGTAGTGTTAAGAGATTACCCCGTGGATCGCCTTCTTAACAACGTACGGTCGCCGCTTAGATCAGCCAGCGATTAAGCTGTCTGCTTCACGCTCCTGTGAACGTGCTGTTCTTTGTCGTGCTTTGTTTTGACTAATGCTTCTCAGCGCGCTACGCTTAGTTTATTTTGAAAATTGGGTATTACAGTTCAGTACAACTTGTACAATTATATAATACTAGTGGAAAACCTTTAAAGTTCACTAGAATACAAATACAGAACACATACAGTTACAGTTGGTAAAGGAATACGAGTTACAGTGGGCGGCCTTATTGCTGAGAACGATTTCTTCCAGGCAACCAACATTAAACAGTAGAAAGAAATATATAGGTAAATGACATAAAAAGACGGGGATTGATGTTCGTTAGTCTCGCTAAAATTCAATTATCTTTGTTTTATTTGCCCTAATACAGGGGTGGTTTAAAGAAAAAAAAGGGGCCACAGACCAGCTGAATTTATGATAAAACGACTGAACGGGCATCGGTGAATGATTTTTTATTCCATGCGAACTAAGTAGCTAAGTAACGTAAGTAAGTAACTAGTATTTCCTTAAAAGTGTCTTAATATCTGGAAATTTAATTCAAATAACTTCAACCAATCATAATATATAACAATGCCATACATTTACCTACATTACCTATTTACATTATACATTGTAGAAGTACGCACTATGCTATGGATATGTGACTTCCATTCCAATATTAATACCACTAATATAGCGAATGGGTCACGATGCGTTGAAATCGTAGTTTCTTCTATCCTTATAAGGATTTCGCTGCACATCTATAAACAATATAAGAAAGGTGTTAATTCAGTTTCTCTTTTATGCAGTGTTTAGCGAGTCACATAATTCTGTGCACATTTGCTGCACGTGCGACACCGTAGTGGCCGAATTCCGGGACAAATCGCGTTAGCTAACCCCGATCTCACATTTATTTATTCGTTTCATCATTATTCAATTGTGCCATTCCCGACCCAGTACGTTTTCATCAATTATACAAGAGAATATCAAAGTGTATTCAAATTATGAGCTTAAAATAATGAAAGAAGAGGATTTTAGCTACAAATAATGTAAACGTTGTGGTTTACGTTACACAGTTCATTGGTCTTTATTTAAATCTCGGTCATAGGTCCCGTTTGAAATATTATACTTTTTCTTTTATCCTCGTCAAAGTATTTGCATACCGTTTATAAATAGATAAATCTATTATATTTATATACTCCAGTTAGTAAAGAAAAACCAGCAGTAGAATTGAAATGCATAAGCATTTAACCTGTCGTATCTATTTTATTTAATAACTAGCTTACCCGGAGATGCCTTGGGATGGGTCAGTCTGAATAAATGAAAAAGAAATAAGTGTTACACAAAGTCGAAGTCAAGTTCAAATCCATTTATTCAAAACATACTATTTTTTAGTACTTTTTGAACGCCAAAATACAATACAGCCGGAAAAATGGATATATAAGGATAAGGAATAATAACATGTAGGCTAGAACATACCAAAAAGTACACAACTAGGACAACACAAATCTTGATAATAGCGCAATATCCAAGTATTATCCATTTCCAATGAAAATTGGAATTAAAAAATCAAGGCCACTTATCATAATAAAAACTCTCCTATCTCCCAAATTGGACAAAGTAGGCACACGTGCAAAATTTTATAGAAATCGGTTTAGTGGTTCCGGTGACTAATCACCTAATCATCCTAAGGTGCACGAACATCGTGAAACGGGATTTTTATATTGTATATAAAAAATTAATAGTTATAAAATGCATCTGTCACTAACATACGTTAACATTGTATTTTTTCTTATTCAAATTAAAAATAGAACACTTCCTATTTCGATTCTATGAAAAATATTTTTATGAGACACTAAAGGTGTAATTTCTGTGTTAAAAACTACTCGGTCACCCGTGTTAGTACACTAAATTATAATGAATTTAGGAGCAATTAACATAAACTAAAGAAGTTGCGGCGTCGCGCGCGGCGTGGAAAGGTGACATTGACATTGAGTGTCGGGGCGGCCGACGGGAACCATTCAACGTTGAAGGCATTTGTTTACCAACAACGAGTCAGTTCATATTTACATAACCGCGGTTGCTCTTTGAGTAAACTCGCGACCTGTTTTACTGTGCTGTTTCAAACGAATTGAGAAATGGAAGAAAGATGTTCCCTACTGTTTTGGTAAAAAGACAAAAGACTCTAGCTAAGCTCTGCCCCCATCAAGTACTCAGCTGACTGCTAGATGAAACAATAAATGACGTACTTTAAGTGCTCTTGAAATAATATTAAAGCAAGGTTACCAGTGATGTTTAAGCTATAATGTGTAAAATTCACACGCTTTTAACAAATCATCGACTTGTTCAATAAAACTGGCATTAAGTAGTCCGACTCAGGAGATGATGACAAAATACATATATTTAACTACATCTACTTCTTTATGTCATGTAATTATAAGTTACAATGTAGGATATAAGCAGCAGTAGCCACTTTATTAGGTTTATATATAAAGGATAGAGTAGTAAACGGGCTTGCAGTTCACCTGGTGCTAAGTGACCACTGAAGCAGTAGAAATAGATGTGGTGGTGGAACTCACCCGGGCGAACCTGGTCAGATTCTACCACCGATTATCAATATACCGACTACTGTGATTCTTC
>DWIE01001692.1:0-10246 GCA_018248235.1 Choaspes benjaminii
CCGTCACACCTATTTGTGCCGTGAAACAGTAGTGTTCGCATTACTTGTGTTTCGGTGTAAGGGTGTGATAGTCAGCAAACATAGAACACGATGCATTCAAGCTATGTCCTCAAGGATAGCACCGCATCTGTGATTACAGATGTCATGGGCTGCAGTAGCTACTTACCAGCAGGTAGAGTGCATGCCCGTGTGCTATTTCATTAAAAAAACACAACAAAAAGAAATACAATATTCAATGTTGTTTGAAATTGTTTTGATATTCATTGCATTGTTCTGAAACATATCTAAGGAAGGATGCTTATTCTAATAATGGGATTAATAAATTGAATGAACTAATTGTGCAGTTTAAACAGGTTTTTTATCCCGCTTTTTGCTTATGGGCTGATGAGGCGTTCGAATTTTGTCTTCAGGAGTAGCACCGCAGATGTGATCAACCTCGGTCTGTGATGAAAGTCACGGGTAAAGTCAATCCATCATGGACTGCAATAATCAATTACCGTCAGGTACTGCAAACATGCGCTCTTTTATAACATAAACAGGTACTTTAATTATGCTACTACGTTTAAACCTAACATTAAAATAAAAGTAATAATAATTCACTATTAAATAAACTTTTTTAAACAAACTGTTACAGTATTTCCATATTTTTTAATTTAGATATATTGTCATCAGAATTGAACAAGCATGCAATTTTGTAGTTGTTAATGTAAACATACTCGTTCTAATTCAACTTACAAGATTTAACCTAATTAACGAACAATTTTTTTTTTAATCTGATGAAAGTAATTACAAATATATATTAGTAAAATAAACCATAAACATTGCTATTTACTAGCCCCTACATTGAAACACTAACCAATAAACCGCTAACTGAATTCAATAACGGCACATTACAAATATTAACTACTTAAGAAATCGCATGTTAAAATTTTCATATTAATATTTTTCTGTAGACATTGCTCTTTTTGGTGTCTTAATGAGTTATTTTTGGACTAAAATGTTGGGTATTTAATGCATAAAATAGTGAATATAGATTTGACCAGGATTGTTTAATAACTCAAAATGCCAACATTTTGATTTGTGCCAATATTGAATTCAAACAATAAACATTGCAAGTAAAATAAATGGGGGTAACAAGTAGGAGCACAGCAAAGTTACCGGTGCCATAGCCTCTGCCCACTCGCCGTGGCCGCGCTGCAGCAGCTTGACGCGCTCCTGGTCGGCGCACACCTGCACCAGGTCGCTCACCGCGAAGCCGCCGCCCGCCGCGCCCGCGCCGCCCGCGCCGCCCGACGCCGACGCGCTCAGGCTGCCGCCGCACACCTTTGTCAGTACAGCTGGATTAAAAGTCCATCTGTTCCCACTGGGATAGGTGACTACAATATCATGATCCTCATCAATTCCAACAACCGTGCCCGTTGTCCTCAAACACTCAAACATCCCATCAGTCCAACCACCATGGCCATGTTGCAGTGACTGCACTATCTCCAAATCCAGGTCAACATTCACCTGATCACCAACTTGTAATCCATGAGGCCCAGTGCGTCCAGGTCCCAATTCCCCTAGAAGTGGCAAATGCTCCTTGTAAACATTTTGGCCCTTAACATCATTTACAACCTTCAAATCAGCCATTCCTTCAAATCCAACTCTATAAAGATTTTTCGCTCCATTATCCCAAACTACATAAGCAGCAGAGCGGGGGCTAGCTGCAGACCAGTCCTGAACCTCATTCACCTTCCCACGTCTACCATTACCCCCATCTTGATCTTCCCATTGCCAATCAACCTACAAAAGAGTTTCATACAGAAAATATTAATCAAAAACACAATGACAAGCACACTATTTTCTATACTTAAAAAAGAAAGAAACTATCTATATAAAGAGAAAGAAAATACATACAACCATCTAGCACAATAGAAACAACAAATAAAGTCTATTAGTAACATACAATACTTAAACATATACAAAATTTAAAACAAAAAATTAACAAGCATATGCTGCAGCATAATAATACATACCCCTCTAACAACTCTCGCTCCAGGGAATATACCCCTGACTGCCTGTTTCTTGCTCTTCCTGCGGGGCTCAACCAGACAGCGCTGAGCCCCAGGAGCACTGATGCGGTAGAATCTGTGCCTCAAGTGATGCTTGTCCCCGTGATAGCAAACAGAACACAAGTCATAGTTACTGCACTCAGCACATTTCCAACGTATTCCTGAAATAACATTGAATAATGGAACAAAATTATGGAACTATTTAACATATTCTGTGGCAGCTGACACACATAAGATACATGAGACAACCATTCTAGCTTTCAAGAGAAGCAACATACTTATAACAGACTTTGAACAGAAGAATGGATCTGTATTGAGTTAGTTACAATTGTTATGGTCTGCAGTAGTCACTTAACATCAGGTAAACTGCATGCCTGTTTGGTACTCTAATTGTCATAAAAATCTTAAACAAATAATATTGGTATGTTCATGGTTGACTGACAATATAATAGTCAGTAATTATTATTATATATTTTGAAAAACACATATGGTGGTTAAGTACTTTATACTTTCATTTTAAGTAATACTGTAAAAATATAAGATACTGTTGATAATTACCAAATATTGGTTGTTGACGACATGTGTCACACATAGTGCCTTCGTGTTTGACACCTGTGGGAGCACTGTCTAGTATCCTTAAGTCGTAGGCACCTGAACATCTATAATTTGCTGCAGTCCCATTATCCCAAACTACTACGACTTCTTCAGGAGATTCGAAATTCCTTACAGTGCCAACATGTCCTTCTCCACCATCCTATAAGAAATTTACGAAAGGTCTAATATATTTTATAAAAGCTTATAATTCTATAAGGAATTAACTTGTACTGCAATAAGCTAGCAGATGAATAACCGTAACTAATCTACCTGTTTGCCCCATTTCCAATCAGGCCCTCTTATAACTCTGGCTCCTACACCCTCCATCATAAACCTTGTTGCTCTGGAAGACGCGGAGGCTCCCGAAACGTTGGGCTCCATGTTAACGACCCCCAAATAAACTCGTATAACTCTTGTATTAAATAAGTTAAAGTTAATCCTAAACTAAACTTTACAATAACAGCAACAGCAGCAAATCAGAACACCAGATGACAATTCTTGACAATGACACTGACAGTACTCATTTTGACAATATGAGAATTCAATGCTCAGAAATTCAAGCAAAATGTTCTATTCGTTACAAATTTACAAAAATCCTAAATTTATTGTCACTGTTGAATATTGGTAAAACATATTAGTCATTTTATTTGATATTAGATATTTTAAATGAAAAAATGCATAATATATGTTTAAACTTTACAATAACTAGCTTATCATTAGGCTTAAACCCGCTTCTTATACAACTAATATAAAATAAATAAATATATACCATATATTTTATATTTTTTGCACTAAATAAAAAAGAATGAGGGGCAATTGATAAAATATAATTTAACCCTCATTATCCCTTCATATTCTAACCCTGATTATGAAAAAACCTTTTTTCTTGTACTGTCATTGTCAATGTCAACGTCACATCTTAAAGTCAAAAAATGATGAAAACATGAAAACATTTTATTGGTGCATTGCAGAAAAAGTATATTTTCATCGTGCTAAAAATAAAAACAGTCGGGAATCTTTGTAGCAGTTGAAGGTCTCCAGACCTTCATTATCAAACTCAGTTATGTCCAACCAACGCAAAAAATACGAGAAAGCCCGCCGACGACTTGCAGCTATTACATTTTTGTCTAATATTTCCCTCGATGGATCATTTAAAGATACGGAATTATGTCAACTTGTAGATAAATCAGACAAAACAGATATATGTGATCCTTCATTAAAACATAATAACAATCAAATCATTAGTGAAAAAGAACCAGTAAGACACAGCGTTCGATATCGGAATAGAGCTCTATCGAGTCCAGTGCAGCGAGGTGGAGGTGGCGACAATCAGTCGCTTAGTTCAGATTCCGATCACGCTTCCACAACCCCTGTCAAAGCTGCTGTAAGCCATTCATTTAGAGACAGGTATTAATTATTACTATTAATAACCATATGATATTAGAAAATATCATTAAACTTTATGTATAACTGGTAGTTTATTACTTTAAAAACTGATATGTGTTATATAGTTGATAACAAGAAAAACATTTGCTATTAAAACTCATAAGAATTGCTTGTGATTGCTAAACATAGAAATATAAAGGTGGGAAAAAAAATACCTGTTTACATTAGCTACAACCTTGTCAGTAATTTATCTTTGCTATTATATCTTTGTGTCACTATTTTCAGAATTGTTTTCGAATTAGATTATATAATTATGTGTTATGTGTTTTATTAGATGTTCGTCAGGAAACACTGAACTATCCAAGGAAAAATATTCCTCAATCAGAAGAAAATGTCTTCCACCTCTTACTGGAGTTAATCAGGATGATAAAAGTAGCTCTGAGAGTTTGAATTTTGGTAGATTTAGAAGTAGTAATACATGCATCACTGATGGCCACTCATACCTTAAGGAAGTACGGCTTGTTCGTCCAACCAAAGGGGTGTCGTTTAGGGATGAAAGGCTGGCCTTTGCGCCTACACAGGGGGTCCCCTGTGCCTTATTCAGTACTATCCCATATTCCAAGACCATACGTAACGTTAGGTCTGACCTAAGAAAAGATGGAGTGCGTAGACGTAATACATCAGGTCCACGACCATTATCTGCAATAACAGATAATGGTATTGATCCATTTGATCTTTTAGGCTTGGAAAGAGAAGAGAATGGGCAAGATATATCCTACTCAAAGCTATTAATACCATCTAGGGTATGCACAAGGGAACAGTATAGAAAAATGTATGAAGGTGATTTTGCTGACAAAGCTACATGGAAAATTCTGAATCGCCATCCCCATGTAATAGCAAGGTATAAAATTAATATATTTACTAGTGAAGTAAGAAAT
This sequence comes from Choaspes benjaminii, assembly GCA_018248235.1. Classification (NCBI taxonomy): domain Eukaryota; kingdom Metazoa; phylum Arthropoda; class Insecta; order Lepidoptera; family Hesperiidae; genus Choaspes; species Choaspes benjaminii. The sequence continues at coordinate 4,973 of DWIE01001692.1, forward strand.
ATTTTTTATGTTTATAAAATTGATGTCTATTTAATGGAAATATATGTCTTACTATGCTATGTGCATGTTATTTCATGTTTTCCTTTGTAAGTGTTCACAGATCCATTCCAAAAAAACTGTTAAAAGTATGATCCATTTAATCATTCTTATTATTGAATTGTTTTGAACCTACTTTATGTGTTGTGTGACCACAGTGAATATTATAAAATCCAATAACCTGTCACAAGTCAGAAACATCATTCTCCATTTTCCTAAGGTCTTTGGTTGGATGGCTTAAATCTGTTATGTTTATGCTAACTATATTACAGGTTACAGTACTCATGATAGCATATCTGCATGTTCATCCATTTTTTATGTTATAAAATAACATGAGAATGCAATCCAACTGATGGTATTGGATGTTTCATAATATCAGTTTCACCATGAAAACTTCCCCTTTGACCTCCATTTTTCTCAGTTGTTTTACACACACAAGTGTTGCTCAAACTCAAAAGTAAGAGTATGTACTGCCCATAATATGTAATAAACCTATAGCTTCCAGCTGATATTACTTTCAATAAGTCCGTGGAAAAATACTCATTGCTGTTTGTCTGAAAATAATGCCATTTTTGTAGTGAAAATTAGACATACGAAAATTTGTGCCGCTTAAGTTTCATAATCAGAATATATTTAAATAACTTTTGGCAATATTCCGCCTTTTAAGCTACACCAATCGCTTTACTCAATGATATTTCTGACTTCCTATAGGACTGACTACCTATAGGTAACCATACAGTTTATATAACTATCAATGGTCTATTAAAAAAGGATTGAATATGCAATATGCTACTCTGAACAGTTTTGAATATCACAGCTTCACTCATGCCATCACTAACATTTGACTTTCAGGACTAAATTATTGACGAGGCACAAGGATAAGAAATGGTGTTTTTCTTATGAGTCTTCTCAAAGAACTACTATAGCGTCTTCACCACCGCATTCTTCAATAGAAACTAAAACGTTTGATTGGGATGAAACAGCAGCTGTGATTGCCCAAAAATATGTGCATTACTGCCCAAACGTTCTCGATGATCCGGAGCTGATCGCTGGCAAACACAGGACGCTGCTGACATTTACTTCATACATGACCTCAATTATTGATTATGTTCGTCCCCAAGACTTGAAGAAAGAGCTGAATGATAAGTTCAGAGAAAAGTTCCCTCATATCAAATTGACGCTTAGCAAGCTCAGAAGCATTAAAAAAGAAATGCGTAAAATTGCTAAACATGACAGTGGTGGCATCGATCTACTATCAGTTGCCCAAGCATACGTCTACTTCGAGAAACTTATTCTTGCCAACCTCATCAACAAGGACAACAGGAAATTGTGTGCTGGAGCTTGCCTGTTGCTGTCGGCTAAACTGAACGACGTCAAGGGTGAAATGTTGAAATCACTCATAGAGCGCGTGGAGACAACGTTCCGATTGAACAGGAAGGATCTAATCAAGTTCGAGTTCGCGGTGCTGGTGGCGCTCGAGTTCGGGCTGCACGTGCCGCCGTACGAGGTGTTCCCGCACTACCAGCGGCTGCTGCACGACTCGTGACCCTGGCGGCGGCTGGCCCTCGAGCCGTGCCACCGCCGCCGCGCGAGCGTCGTCGACAACCTGCGCGCCGCCGCCTGGATGTGATCGCGTCATACTCTTGTGCAATTACGTACAGAAATTAATAGTAAATTGTATGTAGTATATCAATTCATTTAAATTTTAAAAAAACTATAGCTTTAGAAAGGTAGTCCCAAAGAGGCCAAATACAAGCCTTAGCCTGTTGGTCGTCGTAACCAGATCGAATTAGTCTGCATAATTATTATTATCAACTTGTTGGTCACGTCTGCGAACCTTATTCGCTCCCAATTTCCTGCCCCTTATCTCACTGTTTATTTAATTAACTAAATGTTTTATAAGTTTGCACAAATCTGTGCATAGAGGAAAAATAAGAGTTGTATAAGTACGCTCAAATTAAATTATGTACGGTAGAAAAATATAAATAATATAGCGCTAGTTGTATTAATTGGTGTTATAAAACATATTAGAAAGTAATTCATTTCATTTCGGAATGTGCATGAGTAAATTTAAGTAATTCTGATAATCACTACATAATAAGTGGTTAAAAATATATTACATTCTACACATGGCGTTATAATCGTCTTTGTTTCCCAATCAACTACAGATAAATAAACTACATATTTGTATTAATACATGTCGTATTTACTAAATTGATATTGTTTATAGACAAATACTGTCAAATGTATAATAGCTTTCGCGAAAACTATTTTACAAAGATTAGATTTGGATTAATTAAATTAATTTAATATTTAAACTGTCCTTTGTACAGTAAACGAAAATACATACGTTGTGTGCAATAAATATAAGAAACCTAAGTTTCTTCAAAACAAGTGTATTTTAAATTATACTATTAATTTTTATTATTTATATAAACTATTGTACAACAATAATCTTGATGTCTTGCCCAATGATTTGTGAAAAACATTTATTTATTTATTTATTTAAAGTAAGTAGAGTTTAATTACAAATAATTCTAGATTTAGTTTTGTAGGTGTAGCTTTGTACATAATAATTGTACAGTTATAACTTATTCAACATGAATGATTAGTTATTAATAAAACGTGTTTATTGAAAATACAATAGTCAAATCTCGGTTTCTATTCTAACGCATGTTCTATGATATAAATTGAAGTGGGGTCAGCCAATACTTAATTCTTAGTAGACAAGTAAAGTAACTCAAATACAATTAACCTCAAATACGACAAAGGATTTATTATACAACTAAAACATGTGGAAAACATTCTATTTGATATTAAAATAGTAATTACTAATATTTGGTGTACATTGATTATAGATAATTTCTTAATATAAGGTGTTTCGACAAAATTTATTGCAACAAAAAATGAAGTTATAACATAAAACGAGACTTTATTATAGTATTGATAAATATAATTATATATATTAAATCAAGAGCAACGGATTAAATATATAAAAAATATATAATAATTTATCTGTGATTAATTGGGCCATCATCGTCATAACTAAAACTATTATGTATTTGTCTAATTATATGTCCGAGTGGCATTGATGTAAATAACTGAATTATGTATATAAAAATGAGGTCACTATCAGGTAAACAACTCGTGACCTTTGTGGTTTATTTGAATGAATTTTGAAAAAGAGAATACTGATGAATGGTACCAGGTGAGGGTGCTTAAAGTGCCACTAATGTACATAAATGTTTATGATGTTGTTATTGTTAGTAACTACTATTTAACTTCTTTATGATATAATTATGTTAAACGCCAAAAATATATTTTATTTAGTTGTACCACATAAATATTATTATAATTACACAGGTTTAACTATTAAGTAAACAAAGGGCCGTATATTTTTGATGAGTTGTGTTTAAATGTGGATTGATGTACATGTATTAAAATCATAGGCACCATGAAATTTGTCATCTAGAAATGTTACTATTTATGTAGAATGAACTGTAGGTTTTTTTAATGGGAATTACTTTAGCAAACGGGCATGCAGTAACATCTAATATTATGTGACTACTTCAGCTCATGACCACCATAACCAACTTAAAACAGACCCATCACTCTGTTTGAAGTCAGTCACAAGTGGGTTGCTACTCCTGAGAGCTAAGATGGTTGCTTCGTATATCCTGTGTGCCAGATGCCACACCCTTCAAGATGAAACATAAGTCATAAGAGCTATATCACAGCAGAAATAAGGTATTTTATTTCTTCCTTTCAATTAGATCTCTTCAATCAATGTAATAAGTAAACAACAATTTGTTTCTATATATTTTAGGTGTGCATTTTAAAGTTGCCTAATATAAAATAAATGTGTTTTTCTTTTCTATCGAATTTTATTTCCTGCCTATTTACTTTATGGAGTAACTTTCTAGTTTAAAAAAAGTCATAATAATGCCCAAAAAATCATAATTATGACGATTGCTAACTCAACTAATCTCACTCGTAATTAATAATAAATGAAATATATCAATATTAAAATATATAACATATTTTATGTATATTTTCAATTACTACACTTAAATAAATTACTCTTATATTCGGTATGACGGCCTCTATGGTGCAGACGGTGATGAGCCGCTATGCAAAACGTCAGGTCGCGGGTTCGATTCCCGTAGCGAGACGATTTTTTCTTATTTGTTTCGTGTCTGAGATAACCTAATTGGTAGTAGAACATGAACATGTTCAACTGGGTTCACACCACCGTTACACCTTTTTATGCCGTGAAACAGTAGTATTCGCACTACTTGTCTTTCGGTGTAAGGGCACACCCTTATCACAATTGCCACCATACGCAAAACACGAGGCGTTCGATCATGACCTCAAAAGTAGCATCGCATCTGTGATTACATATGTTATGGGCTGCAGTAGCTACTGACCAGCAGGTAGACTGCATGCTGGTGTGCTATTGTATTACCGAAAAATACTTTCTAGAAATTATATGACCCTGTGTATCAAAAATTCTAGCTTATTTATTTAAGTAAATATCTATTCTATATTGCCTTATTATGTTACCCATGGAATAGTTAAGGTATAGGTATATAAAATAGACTAAATATACAACCGGTAGCGTGTTAACAAAACTCTCCTTAAAATATAAAAGGCAGTTGAAAAAATTAAATACAAAGAAAATAAAATGACAAGTAAAATCGTGCATGTGACACGATACATTTCAAACTAAAGATAAATGTTGATACCGTACCTGTCTCTGTTTTACTGTGTTTTTAAAAGCAATTTAAAAAATATATATAATGTTTTATGTAGATTCACAACGAACATTGACAAGAAGAGATAGCTCATTTCTTGTTCCAAAGAGATATTACAGAGACGACAAAACTGATTATGAAGCATCCTCGACTAATCGTGGTCAGTCCACGGCGCGATTGACGAGTGAATCCGGAGTGTCCCTCTCAATGCGCCCTAGAGGTTCAATTCAAAAAGAACTTATTACGTTGTTATTTGAGTCGATGTTGGAGAACATAGTGGAGTCATGGGAGGTTATTGGTCAATCAAAAGCAAATGAAAACTATATTAACGTTGAGGTAGGGAAGGTTCCTAGTGATGTTACTCTTTCAAGTAAAAAGAAAAAGACGGTTGGTACGGAATTTGTCGTTTTATATGGTATGTATGTAATGTTCAATAAAATTATGGCCAATTATAAATTCGAAGGTAACAGTAGGGGAGTAGCGG
>DWIE01001693.1:0-10245 GCA_018248235.1 Choaspes benjaminii
ATGTTCGGGAGAAAAATTATAGCGGTATTATTAGTAAGCCTTTTTTTCTTAAACATTTTATGGTTTCGGCATTTTACTATACAGGCTATCTTTATAATTTCTTCATATTAAAATATCGATATTAACATTTTGGTGAAGCTCATTTTATCATTGTTCTTGGAGTATTTTACAAGAATTTCTAACAACCAGCTCGCACAGTAAGAAATTTATTAGGCCAGCTTAACTTGAAAAAATTACCGTGTTTCCGCATCGCGGTAGAATCTATGTTGCGGATACACGTAATTCATCTGCAATACTCTTTACGATGATTATTATCAATTCATCTAAAGCAACGAAAACGAATTAAATAATAACAACACAACTCTAAACATGACACTAGGAAAATAGCTGTCAGATAATTCTCGTTTTGTATGATGGTACCTCTAATAAATTTCTATTATTTTTTTAACATGCTTTACCAGTCAAAAATTGACTGATAATTGTAAGGTGAAAAGAAAATCCCCCATCCTTTTTAATTCGTCTTTTTTCACTAGTTTTTATTTTATTGTAAGAATACTTAATCTCTGAGTATTATTATTATCACTATAATATTTGTTTCAAAACAGTTGTTATAATTTTTTTGGTGATTAGGTTAGTTATTCTGACATTTTAGACTGTATGCTCTGTAAAAAATAGGTATTTTCTGTTAGTAACAATTTCGTAACATTATCTGTACAGAAAAACGTTTGACAGATATGTCAATGTAGAAAAACATATGATTTGAGATTCGAAGTTTCTGAAGTTGTGTGCGATTGTGTGGTGAGAGTTAAAGAGTGATATTTTGTTCCGTGTTAAAGTTAGTTTTATACGATCAATGCAATGATTCGCGAAGACGATCCACAGTTTCGAATAACCCCTTTTCAGCAAATGGCATCGGCATGTTCCGGTGCATTAATAACCTCGCTATTTATGACTCCATTGGATGTGGTTAAAATAAGGCTCCAAGCTCAACAGAAGGCTCTGCTGTCAAATAAGTGTTATTTGTATTGTAATGGGCTAATGGAACATCTCTGTCCTTGTGGAGAAACAGCATGGATACCAAGACGCGTTCACTTTCATGGGACGATGGATGCCTTCTATAAAATAGCAAAACTTGAAGGAGTACCAGCTCTGTGGTCTGGGTTGAGTCCCACACTCATCCTGGCTCTGCCTTGCACAGTGATATACTTTGTATCATATGAACAATTGCGATATAAGAGCAAAACTTTATATAATAAGTTAACTGGCGACATGAGTCAACCAATGTGGATACCAATGCTGGCTGGAGCCACCGCTAGAATGACAGCAGTGACTATTGTCAGTCCTTTGGAATTAATTAGAACTAAAATGCAATCGAAAAAGCTGACATATTCAGAAATCAATGCAGCTTTACGTCATGTAATAAAGTATGAAGGATATAAAGGATTGTTCCGCGGATTGGGTTCTACACTTTTAAGGGATGTACCTTTTTCAGGTATATATTGGACTACATTCGAGACCACAAAGAAGGTGTTTAACAAGCCTGATTCTGAGAAGAATACATTTTTATTTAATTTCTTCTGTGGCTCGGTTGCTGGCAGTATTGCAGCCCTTGTAACCCTACCATTTGATGTTGTAAAAACACATCAACAAATAGAACTTGGAGAAAAGGAAATATATACAGATGGAAAATCTCAGCAAAGGGCCTCAAATATGAAGGATATAGCAAGAAATATTTATAGGAACCATGGATTTAGAGGATTGTTTACTGGGTTGTTACCTCGAATATTTAAAGTGGCACCTGCATGTGCAATAATGATAGCAACATTTGAATATGGGAAACAATTCTTCCAAAAATACAATACACAAAAGTATAAGGAAAAACTACAAAGGTAAATAATATCCCATACTTCATCATTTTTATCAATAAAATTATTGGTAAAAGCACCAAGAAATTTGTCTTACATTCACTAATTTCACTTATCACTATACAAAATCCATCTTATGTGTCATCTTATGGGTTTTTAGGTCTTAAGTGTAGGTCCCGGTGGCGAAATAATTAATGGAATTCTATTTAGTCTGTATCCTCCCACTTCGAGGTAAAAGTCCTCTATTCACTGCAACCAGATTGTGTGTAAATATAAATAATATTAAAATAACCATAAATACTTGGCTCCATAATTTTATCTTTAATTATATGACAAAGCATCATCATAAAGAAAAAAGGTTGCCAGTACTGAATATGTTCAGTGGAAATTGTAGTAGGTTAGTTATATTTTAACGATTCTTTGATTTCAGCCAAGGAATAGAAATAAAAATAATTAAGTCCGAATAACTGTGTTTTTTACATTTTGAGCGATTATACTGAAAAGTTACAATTTTAGAGGGTAATATGTCATATTTTTTTAACATAATTAAATGATTGTTTAGTAATATTAGTTTAAGTTTTAAATATCCTTTTTTTATCATAAATATTATTTGATACATTTTCAACTATATTTTAGTTACTATCATTTTTTATATCTATTCATAAATTTTGTTTTAGTTAAAATTAATTTGAAACTCACTTAGCTATATTAAAAAAATAAAGTGAATCACAAGTGTATGTTCTCATTAATAATGTGTACATAGCAAATATTATATTATTTCATTTTTTGCAATATAAATGTACTTCACATACAAAAAAATAAAATATAGTTCGTCTCTATTATTGGCTTAATCTTTGCAGGCATCAAGATATTGTTATAGTGAGCAAGTCATCAAGTAACAGCGATTATTCCTAAGCAATATTAGAATTACAAATGCAATATAGTATTTTGAAGTACAATATTTTGTCTGGTATAATACCAGTAACATATACCAAATCTAATTTTAGTGACTATTTAGGTAGTAGTAAACAATTTGATTGTAGAAAATACCTCTAAAAATATGTTTGAATTGCTTCCAAAGTAAAAAACAAAACAGAATTTAAATCTTGTAGTAAAACCTCAAATGCATATCTGTTTGACATTTTGTATGCAGTTTTCATTCATATCTATCTATATTTATATTTATTCTTTGGGTATATAAAAAAAAAACAAATTAATTATTGTACTTTACTGGAAACCAATTTTAACAAATTTTTATTACTATATGACACTTTTATTAGCTATGTATTCAAGAAATAGCAATTTGTATGTATATGTAAGTATACACAGGAAGGTGTGGGGTGAAAAATTTGATCTTGCTAATTTTTCAGACAGAATTAAATATTTATATTTGATTCGACATTCGAATTGAACAATTCCGAAATTTCAACTCATTCCATTCAAACTTCAAGGAATTCATAAATATTCATATGAATTAACGAATTATACGAAGTTTTCGAATGATTTGATTCTACTTGAATGCTATTCGCAAACCCCTAATACAAATAAAATGTAATGGGAATGAAATATATACTGATTTGGAAATGTCCCTAAATTCCAAGCCTAAGACGTAGAATTATTTATATGGTTAATTATTACAGTAAACATTTTTTTTTGTTATGGTGATTTTTTTTAATGTTACCACATTGGTAATGAAACTCATTGACTGTAACAAAATTTAGCAATCTATTTCCATCCTAAAATGTTAAAGCAATTTTTTTATAGAATTAGCCTGTATAAATAAAAATGTATTAGTTACAAATTATGAAATGGGGTGGGTCCTATATGATGTATATTTAAATGTAAAATTTAAATGTTAAACATAGTTCTAAGATGACAATATTACTCATGCTTTTTAGGTATGTCTCTTGAAAATATTAGTTCTTATTCTGTGATTTTATACAATATTTTTACTGCAAATTTGGTTATTTTCATTAATGAAAAATTGACATTAAACTTTTAAAAGGTATTAGTGTAATTACATTAGGTGATATACATACTGTGTAAATCTTTAATTAGAACTGATTTCCTGTAAATATTTGTATTTGTATGTATGTAAATATTGTTCCCAATGTACATAGATGACATGAAGTTATTAAAATTATGTCAGTAATTCACCATTTTATTATTTGATTCCCCTTTTCTGATCCTGTTTTTTTTAAATATTTTTATGACAACAAGTTAACATTCCTTTAAACAGAGTTTAAGCTGCTAAATACAGATGAAAGGGACTGAAGAGCTATTTTCATTGACTTGAATCAAATTAAAAATTATAACTAGATTTATGGTCAATTATATTATATATATATATTTTAAATTACTAAGTACCAAATGGGCATGTAGTTCATCTGGTGACATATGACAACTGTAACCCCTGACAACTATAGCCAACTGAAAATAGGCCCACTATTCTGTTTAAAATTAGTCACATGTACATTGCTTAACTGGTGGGCCAAGTCAATCGCCTTAGGTCTGCTGTGTATAGTCTCCGGCACCCTTGCACAAATGACTCTTATTTGCAAAAATATGTTCCTACACTACTTAAAAATTATATTTTTGAATCTTATATTATCATGTCACTCAATTGTTACATGAAATCTGATTACACATGCCTAATGATAAAATTGCCATAGAAAATTCAATATAGCTTTATAGTTATATCCTGATATTAGTAGAGGTTTTATGACCAGTTTCAAATGTATAACATATGCACATTCGATTTATCATTATTTTTATGCAAAATAATGTGGAAAAACAATCAATAACAGGGTTAGTATGTAGTGCAGACATATACTGAAACTAAGCTATTGGATTAGCAACGATACAAAATGATAAAAAAACCACACAAGACAGCGTAATTTAAATTTAATAATAAGCTACAAATTATACATCAGTGTACTATAGATCCTAAAGGTTCCGCTTTGATATTCCCAAGGTCCAGTCTGCTATCAATTGATTCGTCTATTTGTCCGACGATTGCTACATTGTCCCCCCGGATTATATGAAGACCCAACACCACTTGCGCCACACCAGTTGTCGAAGAGAACACTCGTTCATGGGATTCATCTAAAATTATATTAATTGTTTGGTCGAACCCCTTCAGTGTGCCGATAAAATTTCGACCATCTGCAGTTATTACTGACACGGTCTGGTTCACATAATTCTCAAGTCCTGAAGCCATATTTGCTCACTAGTCTTCCGTTACGTATTTATTTGTGGACACTTTCATAACTTCTTTAATTTATCTGGAAGAAACCGCGCTCAGTAGAATGTTTGTTAAATATCCGAACATCAGTTGCCAAAAAGACGCTGTCAATGTCAATGTGCATATTTAACAAACCAGTTTGCGTGCTTGGCTTACATAAAATTTGGCCTCGATTTTGTTTTGATCTTTTTGAATGTGTAAATTATTATAAATATTTTAACATATTCGTAGTAGTTGATAGTAAGTGCACGTAGTATATTGCAAGAAACTAAGAACCGAAGTACACACAGAAATAAAATATTTATTTTGACTTGTAAGGAGGGCAAGACAATAAAAATTGTTTGTCAATTATCATTGTCAATTTGATAGCGTATTCTGGCGGGATTCTTCCGAGTGCCATGTACGGAGTTGTGTTGTTGTTATTTAATTAGTTTGCGTTGTCTTTAACGTGCAAAGAGGTGATGATTATCATATTAAGAGATATATGGACTAATTATGTGTAACAGCATCGTAGACACTTATGCCGTTTGAAAACTGGCGCTCCCTGGGCCAGTCAATTTCCAACTGCGAGGTGGCAATTGGAGTTTCGCGGCAAATACTTAAAAGACAATATTAAAATGCACATCACCAACATTTTAATATTATCATTTTAAAATAAAGAAATAATAAAGATAGGCTGTATGGCAAGATGCCGACGCCGTAAAATTTAAAAAAATATGATGTCAATTTGACACGCACTAAGGTAAAGTTTTCTAGTTTGACGATCAAGTCAAGGCATCGTATAGTATGTGGAGGCACTGTAGAATATTACTTAAAAAATAGTCTATACTGTTACATTTAAAACTTTCCTGGAGAAAGAACGAACGCCAAAAAATAATAACAATTATACCATTCATATAATAAGTGAAATCATTAATAATTTGAAAAACATATATCCCATAGTTAAAACATGTCTAGTACAATTGTCCAATATGTTTTACTTAGAAGCGATTTATTAAAAGAATTAGGTTGGTCCATTGGAGCACTGGTGGCCCAAGCTTGCCATGCATCAACTGCTGTACTGCATTTATTCAAAGATGATGAACACACCATACAGTATCTAAGTGATTTAGATAATATGCATAAAGTTGTCTTAGAGGTCCCCGATGAAGAATCACTGAAGAAAGTAGCCAATAAATTACAGGATAATTCTATAGCACATAAGCTGTGGATTGAACAGCCAGAAAACATACCCACTTGTTTAGCTTTGAAACCTTACCCCAAAGAAGAAGTAAAGAAATTTGTAGGGAAATTCAAATTGTATAAAGCTACATTGAAAGATTAACATTTATGATAATATCAATGAACCTAAAACAAATAATTAAACAATTGTATATTTACTATATGATTTTCTTTTTAACATTTTTTCCTATCATGGAATATTAAAAAAATGAGTTTTACGCCAACTACTTTGGCTCTCACCAGAAATTTAACATTCAAGTGTGTAACAAAGTTTGTTAAAATTTTTCTGAACCTATAATTATGTTCTCAACTATAGTTCTATTACGCATAACGTAATGATGTAAATGTATACTTATACATACTCTTTGTAAATGTATATTTAATTAATCTAGAATTCTCGACTCAAAAATTGAACAATAAAATGTTTTATTGCCATTTCACAATTTAATAAATATTTAAACCAATTATTATAAAATCCAAATCGCAATACATATTTCGAAACAGATCATCTATGTTAATATGTGTTACTTATATTTGAGACATTAAAATATATTTAAAATTATTGGACAACTTAGTCGTCAAGTGACATAATGTTAACCATTTTTTTTATGGCAACAATCTTGAGCAATGTCATCCTCGCGACAAACATCCAGAATTTGATGTGTACATTTTATTCAGAATAATTTGATTGTGAAGTATTTTAAAAGATTGTGATACTTATTCATGTGATCCTACCGTATGGTGTAAAACAAGTACACAAACATGGCATCCTCAAATACCTTGCAAAAGGCTATTGATCTCGTCACAAAAGCAACTGAGGAGGACAAAAACAAAAACTATGAAGAAGCGCTGAGACTTTACGAGCATGGTGTAGAATACTTTCTCCACGCAGTAAAATATGAGGCACAAGGTGAAAGAGCTAAGGAGAGTATTCGAGCTAAGTGCCTACAGTATTTAGATAGGGCTGAAAAGTTGAAGGAGTACTTGAAGAAGGACAAAAAGAAAAAGCCAATCAAAGATGGTGAATCAAATTCAAAGAGTGAGGACAAGAAGAGTGATAGTGACAGCGACTCTGATGATCCTGAGAAAAAGAAATTACAGGGGAAACTCGAAGGAGCTATTGTTGTGGAGAAACCGCATGTGAAATGGAGCGATGTGGCTGGTCTAGAAGCTGCTAAGGAAGCCTTAAAGGAGGCTGTTATTCTGCCTATTAAATTCCCACATCTATTTACAGGGAAAAGAATACCCTGGAAGGGAATTCTTCTATTCGGTCCGCCTGGTACCGGTAAGTCATACTTAGCAAAAGCGGTTGCTACTGAAGCGAATAATTCAACATTCTTCTCTGTATCGTCATCTGATCTCGTGTCAAAATGGCTAGGTGAGTCTGAAAAGCTGGTCAAGAACTTGTTTGAACTTGCTCGTCAACACAAGCCCAGTATAATATTTATTGATGAGATAGACTCATTATGCTCATCCCGTTCCGACAATGAATCTGAGTCTGCAAGAAGGATCAAAACCGAGTTTCTGGTACAGATGCAAGGTGTGGGCAATGATATGGATGGGATCTTGGTTCTCGGGGCTACCAATATCCCATGGGTTCTAGATGCTGCCATCAGAAGGAGATTTGAGAAACGTATCTACATTGCTCTGCCCGAGGAACATGCCAGGTTAGACATGTTCAAACTGCACCTAGGTAACACGAGGCATCAATTGACTGAAACAGACATGAAAGTGTTGGCAGCAAAATCTGATGGATATTCTGGTGCTGACATTAGTATTGTTGTCAGAGATGCACTGATGCAGCCCGTAAGGAAAGTGCAATCTGCTACACATTTCAAGAAAGTATCCGGTCCTAGTCCAACTGATCCGAATCGTATTGTTAATGATCTTCTGACTCCATGCTCACCTGGTGATCCTGGGGCCATAGAAATGACTTGGATGGAGGTGCCAAGTGACAAGTTAGGTGAACCACCAGTCACAATGTCAGATATGTTGAGATCTCTTGCAACATCAAAACCGACTGTTAATGATGATGATATGATTAAACTGAAGAAGTTTATGGAAGACTTTGGACAGGAGGGTTAATTGGATAATAATTTCATCTCTGTTATATTGGTTGTATAACCAGTTGGGCTCTCAAAATGTTGCTATGTTAGAGTCTAATAAAGCACAGTGCCTGTACTTTGCTAAATGAAATATTTTCTTGTTTTATTTAGAAGTCCAACAGTTTTTAATATTATGTGCACATATTTTAAAAATTATGACACTGCAGATAATATTATGGATGGTTTAAATAGGTGTTGCCAATATTTAAAAATGTAAGATGCTTTAATGTTAACTTTTTTTTATTATGCAATGTTGCTTGTTCACAAAATATTGTCATATTCGTCATATTGTTATGTTTGGTTATAGAATTTGTGATCTAAAGCATTTTTAGTTATGTAGTGCTATGCTTAAAAACCAAGGTTATTTAACCACATTTAAATGGGGCTTAGGTGGATTTACAGTTCAAGTATTGATAAAAATCTTATCAAATCTATGTTGGCACACTTGAATTCTATGATATTATAATAATATATATATATATATATATATATATGAAATGAGAGAGTTGAGAAGAATACAATTTTGAAGCTATACATAAATTCCAAAGTAAATTCTCAAATTGTTCATTTATTAGTATTATAGAAAATTTTACTAGAAAAATATTGAATGTAAAGCCGTTATTACCAATAACTGAGTAGCTCCACCTATTTGTTGATAATACAAAAATTTTAAGTTCTGTTTTTATTGGTTGTCAGAAGATTGATTTTGCTTGTAAAAGCTCTAAATACCATAAGTAACACTATTTTTACTTCTCTTGCTAACCAAGCATACGGGAATAAAAACTACTATTTTTTGAATGAAGAAGAGTAACATACAAAAGTATGTTACTATAATTTGTTTCAGTAATTCATATTGTTTTGTAGGTATCTTCTCTTCTCATTTTTGTCTTATATAGTCTTTGTTTAAAAGTATAACAACATTATATCTGCAGGTTATTTTGTTCACAATAATATGAGTAATATGTTTGATAAATTATTCCTACTTGGCAATAAGTTTGTGGTCAGAAATCAGAAAATATTCACAATTAAAGGATGTTTCTGATTTGCGTTTATAATATTAGCTATCCAAAATGTGATTATTCTATATAAAATGTATGTTACATATAATATGTTTAAAAGCGTAATTTTTTTTTCGACTTGTGATAGAACAAAAGTACAGTTTTCTATTCAGTATTTCACTTAAACTTATATTTATAGGTATTTCCAAACCAATTGAAGTGACTCGTATGAAATCTGCAACTTAATTGAAATAATATTTTTGTAAACCTTAAGTTATTTTTGTACTAATATAGAATTATTCTGTTACTTATCTCAATACATATTTGAAAGAATTTGCGTACCTATATATTATGTTTTATTATTTGTATTGTTATGTAAGGAATTAAATATATGATTCTAAATAAGAGATTGTTTGTTTTTTGGCGAAAATAAAATAAGCCTTTTTTTTTAAATAAGTCTTTATGTACAAATTTAAGTGTTACATTTATTTTAATGGAGGTATCACAATATCTTTTCGTAAATGGAAACTACTGTGAGCATGATTGCAATATACAATCGTGGTGTCTTGTGATGACTTGCGGAGCTGATTTCTGAAAAAAAAAGAACCTCATTAAAAAAAAAAATTCAATTTTTTACTCTTTATACTTAAGGCACATGAGCATGCAGGCCACCTGGTGGTAAACAGTTATTGCAATCTCTTCCATTTTCCCAAAGTGGATGCCATTCCTGAATACAGGTCGCAGGTGCAATTACACTGGCTATTGAATTCAAGGGTGAAACAATACCAGGAACACGCTTCAGACCGCAAATG
>DWIE01001694.1:0-10242 GCA_018248235.1 Choaspes benjaminii
GCACGCACAGGATAAATGAGGCGACCAACTTAGCTCTCAAGAGTAGCAACGCACTTGTGATCGACTTCGAACAGATCGATAGATCTGTATTGATTCGGTTACGGTTGCCATGGCCACTGGCCACCATTATAGTATTACAACTACATAATAAAACGAGTAAAATATGTTATAACTGATAGCTCTAACACATTAATCGTAGGTGATATTCACCATTATCATCGGTGGTAGAACCTGGTAGAAGATAAGTACAACCACCACCACCTACTTCTGCTATGGAACAACTGTTATGAGTTGAGTGTTCAGTTTGAAGGGTGTGGCAGCCGGCACAGATAGAACTCGTGCTACTGCATCGCACCTGTGACTGACTTCTATCGCGCCGATGGCTCTGTATATATATTATAGTTAATTTCTGGTTACAGCTCGTTTACACGTACAGTCCGCAAGAGAATGGCCAACTGACTGGACTGGCTCAACTTTGCAATGATGTCGCAGACAATATCCAATTCGTCAGCAATTTGTCGGTGGGTGAACAACTAGAATATGGATTATTTTAAATAAAACGATAGACTAATAACTGTTAATTGCTTTTATTTCATGTAGGAAACCTTAGAAAAACCATAATTCCTGGTTAGTTATCTAGTTGACGTTATATTCATCGTTTCTCACGTTAAGATAGTATGAGGTAAATCCTCATAGTTGACATTCTACACCAGATTTTTAGCTTTAATACTAAATAGTAATAGTTCATATATCTGGGGGTTCATCATCGAACAGAGTCACAACTGTTTGACCTGTCCCATATCGTGGTTTTAGAAATCCAATAACCGAATGGATTTCCTTTGATGAGCAATTCCACATCGATTAGGTTAAGAAAGAAAAAATCATTTTCAGCTTGGGCTATATTTTTTTAATGAAAGTAGCAACCAGGCATGCAGTTCACCTGATGTTAAGTGACTACTGCAGCCCATGGCAACCGCAACTAACACAAACAAACTCGTTCTGTTCGAAGTCAATCGTAGTTACGTTACCACTCTTGAGGGCTAAGATGGTCGCCTCACGTATTCTGCGCATTTCGGCTGTCACACCATTCGAGCTGAAATACAACTCACAAGAGCTATTTCACGGTAGAAATAGGTGTGATGGTGGTACTCACTCGGGCGAACCTGGACAGATTCTACCACCGATATGATTTATTTAAGGAAAATGCTCATCATACACGAGTTCACGTCAACACTTTGCACACCCTGGTCATAGCTACATCCACGCTAGTACCGAGGCGGATCCTCATCAGTGAGCGAGTCCGCGTCGCTGAGCTGCGCCAGCTGCGGGTCGCAGGCGAGGCAGCGCGCGCCCACCTCGCGCCAGCACTCCACGCAGTACACGAACGGGCACTTGGACGACATGCAGGAGTACCAACCCTCCAAGTACAGCGGGCCTGTAGCAAACGGATATAACATTATTTCTATGTTCATATCAAATTAATCTAAAAGTTGCTTCACCCTTATACGTTCAAATAACATTATGTCATGAAAAATCTAAATTTAACCGATACTGAAAATTGTAACGGTGTCGTAAAATTGTTAGTCATCCATTTAGTGGTATTACTCTGTTTCGCTATAAAATAAGACATTAGTATCTACAAATGTAAAAGGATATCTGACTGACTGACATATCAACGCACAGACCAAACTACTCGGGCTAGTGAACATTTGCATACGGGTTCCTTTTACTATGTAGGTGAACACTAAGCAAGTATTTTTGGAAATTCAACTTCTAAGGTGGTGATAGAGGGGATGAAAGTTTGTTTAGCGCGAGCGAACCCCCGCGGGAAAACGCTCGTATTATATATATGGTACATATGTGGCACTGTAACATACATACATAGGTACGACAAGTTCAAGGTTGTGTCCTATTAATTGGAACAACCAGTACGATGGATAGTTTGCACAGCAAAGCAGAGATTTTATCAAAATAATCAATACCTCTCTTCGGTTCAGTGTCCCCACATATAAGGCACTGCATTCTCGCCATCGGTAGAACTGCTAGCCAGCCGAGTAGCTGAGGATACCTTATCCTCAAACTGAGCAAGTTCTCCCCCGAGAGGTAGTGGGCACGGGCCGTCCTGACGGCCTTCCGGCGTAAAGTCTTCTGCATCTTCATCCGCTTCTTGAGTATATCGTTGTATAGGTGCAATATCCGTTGCTTTTCTCGGTGTGGATAGAAATAGCCACATATTAACCTAACAACAACATAATTAAGTTTTTTTTTTAATCTTATGAAATAGCACACGGGCTTCCAGTTTACCTACTGGTAAATAGTGCAGTCCATGACATCTGTATTCACGGATGCGGTGCTGCTCTTAAGGACACAGATCGAACGCCCCGTATGCTGGCTATCATACCCTTACACCAAAACACAAGTAGTGCGAACACTTTTGTTTCACGACAAAAAAAGGGGTGACGGTGGTACCGACCCAGTAGAACATATTCATGTTCTACCACCCGTCAGTATTCCAGACGCGAAACAAATTAGAAAAAATCGTCTCGCCGCACGGATCGAAGCCGCAACCTCACGTTTCGCAAAGCGGCCGATCACCGTCTGCGCCACGGAGGTCGTCCAATTTCATACTAATAGTACCTATCATATTAGTTTAGAAGTGAGTCCCTTACTTACAAGGCCTGCTACTGCATAAATATTTGAGTTTGGTTATGCATCTAACTGTTTATAATCTGAAATTACCTTTAGGTTACTAAGATGCACATGCTATATACTTACTGGTAGCCACTGGTAGCCAGTACTACTGCAGCCCATATCAGTATGCAAGATCGATAACAGATCCCATGGCTTTCTTGAATACAAAGTTCGAACGCCTCATTTTCTACATTATTCTACTGGCAATCATAATCTCTCACCTTACACCAAACACAATATGTTAATTCGGAAAGTATTTACCTTCTCAAACGCAGAGTGTAGGGATTTATATACAGCAGCACAAGTATCCAAAGGTATCCGCCATAAATCTTGAAGTAATACAGAATTGGCATAGCACGAGGTTTTGGGAGACACGCCTCATTCGACACGCGCTGTAATCGACCTCCGGGCTTCAGGGCGTCAATGACTTTTCTCATCATATCAGCTAATGCACCAGTGCCTTCTACCTCCACCTTCAAATCCCCAATATCTTTTTGCGGCGGTTCCAACGCATGTTGGCGCACCACGTCTAGGGCCTCGAAGAACAGCCTATCCAACATCACAAAGGTGGTGGCGGTCACCACTTCTAACATAACTTTGAGGACTTGAGTCAGCAGCTTGCTGCGCTCGGATGGTATGTATGACACTGAGTGTACGTCGACGTATCTGTTTCTCTCCATCTGTTATGAGGGAACTTTAAATTTGGTATTACGTAGGGTATATTGTAGTACAGTCGATAAACTGGAAGTCAGTGGTGGACTCGGATGCTGTTTTGGACGAACCTATCTTTTTTATGACAATAAGAGCAACAAACGCCCATGCAGTTGCCCATGCACAACGGTAACCGACTCAATACAGACCTGTTGTTCTGGTTTAAGTCGGTCACAATTACGTTGCTATTCTTGAGGGCCTTGTTGGTCGCCTCGTGCATTCACGCCGGCTGCCACACTCTTCTAGCTAAAATACAGCTTATAAGAGCTATGTCACTGCAAAAATAGTTGTGATGATGGCACTAGCCCGGACAAACCTGGATAGATTCTACCACTGATATACGGGGTGTACAGGTACTCGGGTTCATAGTTGACGTTATACCTTTTTCAAAGGCAACAGCGAATTCTTATCCTTTCTTTTCCTTCTCGCGTCAATCTTCTTGAAATATCTAGTTATGTATACGTTATCAAATTCGATACTCGTAAGGTACAGGTCATGGTAGGCCCGAGCAGCTACCACGACCCGACAAAATAACAGCGCCAGACAAATATTCAGAACGGTGAGCGCGAACTGCATTATAAGGTTTTTTTCTTCAAATGCATGCATTACTTTTTCACCTGTTTCTCGAGCGTCCTGGAATCCCAGGTGAGATTTATTTTTAAGAACAAATTGTGCTGTTAATTATTGATTTGCCAAGTTACATGAAACGACTACATTTACTTGAGACCATTAATTATTATCTAATATCAGGCCATAAGTTTGACCACTGAAATGATACCAGAATCTAATTGCGAAGCAGTTTTTTTCCATTACACTATTGCCGAAGTGGCAGACTTGTTGCATTTACAGACACAGAAACTAACAAATATTCGTGAACAATAATTTCGAACAGTTCGACTCTTAAGCGACTTGGCCGACTAAGATAACACTCTGAGTAGCTGGTATAACATGCATCTATAGGAGCCATTACTACATCGACTAGCTTACCTACTAATATACTAGCGATGGGCAACCAGATATCACTCTTTATACATATAAGCCTAAGCTTTAGTTTCTCATCGAATTCTATAAATCCTTCAGAAATAATGCACTCACTTGGATATCATATAAACTTTGCTCATAATTTAATTTATATTGCATTCCTATATCATTTATATTACTTGCAACTTCCTTCTTAACCTTTTTTAGATACGTGTAACCTTCTCCTAATCCAGCACCGACCTATGTGAATTCAAAGCATAATATAAGTTGAATTTTATAGCATATTCTGCGCAAGTTAAGTCAACAATGATAATCTTATCACTTAGGTAAACATTTACCTGTTCTCCACTGTAACACGTGGAGCCTGTTTGGAAGTACGTCAGGTTACACATATAAGGCACCCTCAGTGGTTCGCAAATAGCCCATTCTTCGGGCGTGATATATAAGCACTTGTTATATGTTGGAGCGAAAACTTTCATGCAATCATAAACACTTCGAGAGTACTGATGCTCACAACGGTACTCTGTTTTCTTAAGGTAATTTTTATGATACATTTCGTCCGCGCCATCACTTGAGTATATGTGATATTTTTCTTCAATTTCATTAGCGCGGTATGTTCTCCCCAGCATGTCGTCAATGTAATTGTTTTCATTTCGAATTCTTTGCAGTTCTGTTTCGTCTTCTATTTCATGTTGTATCAGGCTTGTTACTTTCTTTATATCCCTATATATTAGTACATATCAACAAAACAAAAATAAATGTAAGCAAAACATAACCTATACGCATTAAGCAGATACGAAGCATATTTCCAAAAACGTGTTGAACAAAATATTTTAAAAAATATCACATGAAACCTGAATGATTCTTTTATATCAGCAATTTCGGGTTTCAAACCAAGCAACGCCTTTCTCAAAGGTCTGGCCACAAGCGCGTGCTTGGTTTTCGAGAGGTTGTGAGACAACTGACCACTGCATGCAAATACGCGCACCACTTCTTTCGCATTCAAGCCCATGTTGGTAACTGGACCTAATAATTAACATCTTACTAGATTACCCAGGCTATTTCTACATAAACATATTCATTTTGAATAAAAACGATGGGTCGGTCAGCAACTCCATAAAATAAATGGTACAAAATCGAATATCGTATTCCTCAAATGGATACTAAGTTTATTGTAACTAGTATTAGATACCGAACGTGTTAATAGTTAGTTTACGTGTTCGTTCGTACCGAGCTGTAAGATCAAAAAAAAAATTTTTTACTTACCAGCAATAACACAAGCAAGCACCATTGCTTTAAGCAAACCTCGCCCTGGCTTGCCGCAATACATTGGCAGGAGCAGCAAGGATATGCATCTCAGTTGTATCGATATAACATTACTTATACCTAAGTTAAGAATAACTCGTCTTATTAACTCATTCGGTTATACTGAGCGAAAGACTACGCCAATATTTGAGACAACTGACACAAAAGTGAGGTATTTTTTGTGTTATGAAAGTGTTTTTGTTTGGAAAACATTAGGAGTGGTAGAACATTCATGTTCGACAGTGGTCAAGCCACATCTCTACAAGAAACAGTAGTTAGCCAACACTTCTCGATGCAGCTAGGTGTATTTCTACCTAGTTTCATGTTCTAATGGACATAGCTGTTGGCTCTACTCGTCTTTACAACATTTTTGTGGAGACAGAAGATCTTCAACAAGAGAAGTTAAATTTGTATGAATGCGAGAATGCATGAAAATAATGGACAACGACTCTGGATCCCTTCGGCAGTGACGCGGTTCAAATCTACATTCAGGTAGTGTGAAACAAGAGGCGCTGTTTCCGTCGGCGTGTGTGTACTGAGTACAGTTGAAGTCTGTGGGTGGTATTCGAGCTAGGAGCACAGGCGTGCAGCGTAGAGGATGGTGGTTCTATTGTCCAGAATGTTACTAAGCAGATCGTGAAATAATTAAATTTGCAAGTATGCCAAATGGTTGGATTTCGTGTATGTAAAAACCTACGTAAACTAAAATCTATACAAACCCAAAAGTATGCTTATAAATAAACTTATATACGGCCCCGTGTGACGCGGGAATGGAATGTATTCCAAAAAATACGCATAATAGAAGTGTCCCAAGCTAAACCCTCCGACAAACCCCACGACGTGCTGAAGGCATCGACACTTGTGTACTGAGAACATTGGTGAACACAATGAGCATAAAATATTACGGAGATATATATCGCATCTATAGCAATATGACCATAACGGTTTTCATAGTAACATATTGTTTACTGCGAAGTGCATATATGCAAAGAGCACATAATCACTATATCTATGTGAAATGTCAACTAATACTTTGAACGACAGATACAGACACATAGATGTAGGTACAGACTCAAGTATGGAGTTTATATAGATTATTAGAAATATTATATATTATAAATGCAAAAGTTTGTAAGGATGGATTGATGTTTTTACGCCTACACGCAAAACCAGTGGACTGATTTTGATGAGATTTGAACTTTACAATGTTATACATGAGAATAGCACATATATAGATATTGTGTAATACAATACCTACGCCGAATAGCACACGCATGTTTGGTCAGTGTTGGTCCTATGTATAAAAAATATTTAATGGTTTTATATACCCTCCCATATTTTACTTATTTTTAAGAAATAAAAAACTGCTATTGAGTTTGTGAACTTTATTTTGTTATTTAATAAAATTAATCATGTAAAATTCCATATACTAGAAATAACCAATTACTGAGACATAACATAACTCACGCCTGTATTTACCCGAAGGTGTAAGCAGAGGTGAACATCACCCACGTTTCGCCAGTTATGTTTAGGTCCCAAGTAATAGGTAGCGGTCTATTGCCATTTACAATTACTGAGAAATGCTATAAGAGCTGTAATCAATCAATTTTGAAAGTAATTAATAATGCTTTCATTATATTTTGGTCAAATATGTTAAATTCATAAAGCAATCTGTAATAAAAAAAACAAAGATCAATTTCATAGATCGTATTTTTTTTAAGGAAATGAGAATTGCTAACAAACATGCAGCTCATCTGGTCTTAAGTGACGACTGCAGTCCATGACACCCATAATTGTCCAGCTCGAGGTTTCAGTTTCTACACCTGTACTATGGTCATCTCACAATATTCAGTTAAATGTGATATCTTGAGATAAGTTTGTATCACATTTTGATTGGCACAGCTTTAACAGCTACAAGACAATCAATCTAATTTTAATATTTAATTAGTAATACATTATATATTACATATAAGGCTAGATAATAACATAAATGATCCAAGATGCAATAGGTATTAACCTTTAATGAGTATTATTTGTTAACGCATTAAAAATATGTAATATCAAAATGTAATTCGAAGAAATACAGATTCATAAATTGCTTTATGTATTCACTTACTATGTTAGTTGGTTCTAAATTTTGTTCATTTCTGAATTTTTTAGACTTCTACTAATTTTTGCTCATTATCTCAATGATTATTAAATGCTTATAAGATCATATCTTTAAGCTAGCCATCTTTCGAGCATACCTCTTTAGACAGTACAGATAAAATATGAACATAATATGGCTGTGTTACATCCTGGCCATAAATAAAAATCTGACGAGGCTGCATACATTTATTATCTGTAAACATCCAACGAAGCAAAGATAACTTGACATTCAGCTTTTATTACAAATATTCATCTTCAATGTATTGTTATAAATAAGTTGTTTTTTTTTAATAACAGAAACTGGCAAAATGTATCTGAAAGTGGATTTTCATCCTATATTTTTTTCCTTACATTGTTAAGTCACACTTCACTTACATTTAAATCTGATTGACCTACTTTAAGGTAGAATCCAGCACAGAACTTAACCACATTTAATATGTAAGTTGCTTTCAATTATACATACAGACAGATAAGAAAATTTGGTATAACAAATGAAGTATGACTGTCAAATCTATTAACGGGAAATATAATTGTGCATTATACATAAACAATTGCATTTTGCCCAGTTCTATTCTTTAAGTAATTTAAGACTTGAGAGTCCCACATTGAGTACAAGCAGTTCAGCCTTAGAAAGGGGGGAGAGGGGTTACGCGAGAGCTGTTGGGGGTTCGCCTGCCGGCTCCTCTGTCACGTCTACGACCATGGGCTCTTCGGGCTCCACCTCCAGGATCTTGGGCCCGTACAGCAACAGGAATGCGCAATGCCAGTCACCTCCTCCGCTGAGCTTGAGCACCTCCTCCTCGCTGACGGGCGTGACGGTGTCGTCGTCGCAGCGCAGCCACGTGTCCCCGCGGGCCACCCACGCCACGTAGTGCCCCGAGGAGGACGAGCGCCCGCGGTGCGTCAGCACGGCCTGCAGCCGGTAGTACCCGCTGTTGTTGCTGCCTATGTCATTATCAAACCAATATGGCACCGCTATCGAATTTTTGCTCGATTTTTTACTGTCTCCATGACTCTTATTTCGTGACGCTGCGCCCTTTTCAATGGCGGCATCTTCAAAATCCTTGAATCTCGTCCTCATGGGTGTGAGGCGCTCCTGCAGCTCGGGCGAGCACAGCTCATACACATCCAACTCGAGTGGAAACTTGACATCTTTAAGTATCTTCGCGTTGATCGCTTCCTTCCCTTTGTAGTAGAAACGCACAAACTGCACCGTTAAGTATGCTGGCAATCTGCTTATTTTACTTGTTTTCGTATACAGTGCATCTCTGCCCAGAGTTTCTGACAATTTTGTGATTTGTTCTGACATTTTCAGCCTAAGCCCCGACTGCAGGTACTTGACCTCCTGCGAGATGAAGCAGGACAGTTGCAGGAAGGACTCGGTGCTGCGCGTGGGCGGCTCCTCCGCCTCCGCACACACCAGCTCCACGTCCAGCGTGCCGCCGAAGTACTGGTCTATCACCGATTTGCCATTGTCGGCGGCGGAGGCGGCGGCGGCGGCGGGCGCGGCGGGGGCGGGGGCGGGCGGCATGGAGGCGGGCAGGCGCACGCTGAGCGCGCGCACGATCTCGGTCCAGCACTCGGAGGCGTCCTGCTGCACCAGCTGCCCCGAGGGCGCGCGCTCGGCCAGGCGCGGCGCGGCGGCGTGCAGCGCGTGCAGCAGGCGCGCGGCCGCGGCGGCGCTGGCGCCCGCGCCGCCGCCCTCCAGCGCGCGCATCGTCTCGCTCAGGGCCGCCGTCAGGCTGCCCGCCGCGCCGCCGCCGGACGATGGATCGTAATTTAACAGTGCATTTTTCAATTCAGGCACAGTCTTCAGACACTGCACTGTGGCATTCATGTAGCATGTGTTGCCCAAATTAATTAGACCTTCAGGCAAGTCCAGAGCAGTAGCTAACTCCGACTCATTCATGTCCTCCACAAACTTGGTCTTCTCCACGGGCGCTGTGGGAACATCCTCTTCTTTGCTGCCCATCACCAGCACCAGGGCTTTATTTGTCAGTTTGAAGTTAGCCCAACTGTCATCTCGCAGCGTGACACCCTTGCACACCACCTTCTGTCTCTCCGGCTGCACTCCCGTCAGTGCAAAGATCTGTGCCTTGAAAACCTCTGGCTCATCGTCTGTGTTCACCTCTACATCCGGGTACAGCTCCTTGCCCCATTTCACTTTTACGGAAACCTTAGGCATCGTTGGTGCGTTATTTTATTTTACACTTAACCGTTCAATACAATATGAAGCTAATCATAGATTTAAGTATTTATCTAATTGGAATCGAAAATCACGAATCACTCCCTGTGATGTTAGTTGACATGACAGATTTTGACAGCTGTCACGTGATCAGTTTATTTTTTTTCGGGTACGTTCAGAATTGTATTGTGGTTCTTAATTTTTTATAAATTATGAAGTAG
>DWIE01001695.1:0-10242 GCA_018248235.1 Choaspes benjaminii
TTCGACTGGGTCGGTACCACCGTCACAACTATTTGTGCCGTGAAACAGTAGTGTTCGCACTACTTGTGTTTCGGTGTGAGGGTGTGATAGCCGTATGCAGGCAACACGAGGCGTTCGATCAATGTCTTCAAAGGTGTGATCTGTGTCTGTGATTACAGATGTAATCGGCTGCAGTAGCTACTTTCCACCAGGTAGACTGCAAGCCCGTGTGCTACTTAATAACATTTAAAAAAAAGTAGTACGGGACCTGTGACCTTGGCAACTTGGACTTTGGACCTAGGAACTGCAGTAGCCACTTACACTCCTTGTAGTAAATACACTTAATAAAATGTATCCAAAAGTGAACCATACTCTAATTTAAAATGATACTATTTGTAAGTAGCAATCGAAAGTGTTAAAGTTTAATTATTATCGTAAGCAACAAACCGATCCCAAGCTTCTCATCAGCAACTCCTCGTCACAAGAGCTAGAGCGCATGTCGGAGAAGGACAGGCTGAAGCTGCTCAAGACCCTCAGCAAAAGCAATACCCCCCTCTGGCTGACAGAGCTGCCGAGGATCAGCAACGAGCTCGAACGCGCCGCGGACTGGATGACCAGCCTCGGGTACTCCGCGAGGAACGGCTTCGCGGTACACTTTAGGGAGTTACTGGAGACTGAGATATATGAACCTACGCTGGTGAGTCTCGTAAATTTGAGGTGTGATGTATTATTTTTTGGAATTGCGAGTAGCAAGTGCACATTGATTCTCGTAGTATTAATTAAGCGAACACTGCAACCCATGGGTTGCGTCATGACACAACAGGCTCCCAAGAGACTTCATGTCCTGTTCAAAGACGGTCACAGCTGTGTCGATAATCCTGAGAGCTAAGATTTTTTTAATAGTAAAAAAGGGGACAAACAGGCAGACGGCTCACGTAGTGGTGAGTGATTACCGTCGCCTATGAACATTTGCGACACGCGCACACACAAAACGCGTTGCCGGCCTTATTCAGGAGGAAGTACATGTTTGCACGTTCGGGGAAGAACTCCGTGCGAACCCAACAGTGCATAAGACAGACAGTAACATAAACCAATAGCACTTTTCCTCAATCCTGGACTAAGCTGTACAGGTCGAAACCAAAAGGCTTTGAGCAAGAAGACAAATAGGACGGATATCTCACTTGCGGTCTATGAATTCCCAGGGCAGTTGAAATTAAAATAAATTTTCAATATTTCAGAGTTTCTACATGGCATTGCTCTTCAAAAACTTAGTGGGAGAGAGGGTATTGAGCGTGGACATCGAAGCGTCTCAAGCAACAATGTTTGCGCACTGTACATCGCTGCGTCGTAAACCCATACCGGGCGCGGTGACGCTGTATGGCGCGAACATGGATGACGAACCCGCTAGATTCTCCATCAAACTGTCGAAGAAGGAGGATGGTGGTGATATCATGCAGTTTATACTTGGGAATGATCATAACGGGTGAGCGTTTCTGAATAGAGAATTAGTGTATCTAAAAAATCCACAGAAAACAGCTTTCAATAAATCTTTATTTTAAGAAGTAGCATACGGGCAGTCTACCTGGTAAGTGGTTTCTGTAGACACCCAGAATCGGTTGTCTAGATCAGAAAACCCACGTGCTAGTTTCCTCCTCTAATTTTCAAAAAAATCTATAATTTTTGATGGCTACAAAATGAACTTTTTTTACAGAAACATAGTTGTTAACGGTCGTGCAATGTACTATGAAGGAGATATAAAACCGATAGTGAAACGAGTCCGGCCATACAAAACGCTGCTTCTCAATCTACCAGCTCGATCGTTTGGCTTCTGGGTCCTCGCTAACACTCAAGTGGACGCTTGCTACGACTTCGACGACAATCCACAAAAGGAAAGTCAATTTGTTGAAGCCATGCCAGTCGAAGCCAGTGGCGAAGACGTGTTCACAAGTATAATGAAATCCAAACGTTCTGTGAGATACGACATTGGTGACACCAAAGAATCTGCTGTAGATTTTGTGGAGTTAATAAACGAAACTGATTTAGATCCAGACGTTTTAATAAGTAAGGGTCTGAAGGAACGAATGGATAATCTAAATAAAGATTTACAACAATTGTTTCCCAATAAGGAAAGCAATGGGAATGATAATGCGATGAAGTCTATAAAAGTTAAACGGGAAGCTTTTGATGAAAATATCGAAAACGAGAAAAGGAAACCGAAAAAAGGGTTGAGGTTGCGAAATCATAAACATAAGAACTCTAGGCACGATTATTATGGAACTAATGTGATTTCTAAATTACTACAAGGTACGAAACGTAACAGAACCAATAGATTCGGAAAAAATGTAATAAAGAAAAAACCAAGATATGGTTCGAATAGACACAATGAGAAATATTATACGAATAAGGATAAATTAATAAAGAGAGAAAGAGCTCTTGAAAGTAAAGAAATAAATAGAGATAGACGTAAAAGCGAGATTAAGCCAGTGGCAGAAGTTAAAGTAGATGCTGATTGTAATTCCTTGAGGAAACGTCGAAGTATAGATGGAGCTACAGGAGCCAATAATAATAAGGGTACTGATGAAAATAAAGTTCGAAAGTTCAGAAGCACGAAAAAGAACTACGTAGACAATTCAGAAGATACAACTTCAGAAAATGAAATTGACAGCGATAAAGACGTTATTCCAGTAGGCAAAATTTGGCATAAGCTAAAGAAATTCACCCACTTACCGATAGAAATACATGAACAAGACGTCACAGAAGATGATAATGACAGCGTATCAGATATGGACGAAATTGTTTTGAAGACAAAACTGTTGGATGATAGCGCTATTATAAATATCAGTGAGAATTCTAAACACGGTTTCATCAAATCGACCATACAAGATGTGTTGTCCGTGCTGGCGGATTTGAACAGAAATCTAAACAAGATTTGGTCGGCGTTAACAATATTTGAGTCATAAATGTATATCATTTCAAGTTATAAACACTGGCGATTAGATAAGGGTTGATTGTTATATTCTGACCTTGACTGCACTATCGAAATCAATTTAAGTTAATTTGTTTTAGACACGGTTGCAGTTGAAGGTATCTATTGAGGCTATAGTTCTAGGGCATGCATTAAGGAGGCATGCTATATTAATTGAAGTGTATAGTTGTTAATGTACGTACATATTGCTTTTGTCCTGACAGTATATATAAGAGAAACTTCTGCTCATCTTATACCAAACTAAAAAGCAACAAATAAATTTAGAATAACAGTCGAATTCGCCCATCTGGGAATACATTTGTAACAAGTAAAGTATTGGCTGTTCGTTGAAGAACATAATACGCTTAAATTGTTACAAATTAAATGTGAATGTGATGTTCATGGAACCTTTAATGTGTAAAAAGTTAAGTAATTCTAAGTTGTAAATATGTTTTAGATAATAAAGTATATTAGTCATAATTATTTTATCATTTTTTTAAATGTTATGAAGGCCCACACGGTCTTGCAGTCCACCTGATGGAAAGTGCCTACTGCATCATATAACATCTGTAACTACAGATGTGATGCTACGCCTGAGGACATAGATTGAACACCTCTTGTTCTAAATATGTTTGTTACTAAAACCTTACACCAAAACTCAAATAGGTGTGCCGGTGGTACCGACGGAGTTGAACATGACAGTCACCGGAACGTATAATTATCAAGTTTTTATACTAATTATTTCAGGATCTGAGGGCCAAAACGAAATTACTCTAATAAGAGCTGTGAGTGAGATTAGATGAGTGAGAAAAATGTTATCAGGACAATTTCTGTCAGTCTTATTGTAGGTTGTAGGCACACATCATAACTCAGGAGTTGTCTCCAGTAGCCACTTACCATCAGGTGAAATGCAAGACCCACATGAGAGTCACAGATACTTCATAATATTAAAAGTTACACAGTACTCAACTTTTGCATTTGTAGGCTGATAGAAATATCAAATGTAGGGTGCAGTAGCCAATTACAATCCGATGGCCTGATATAGATGGTACTTCATAACAAATAATCCAGTGAGTCTCAAAGTGTGCGGTAACATTGAGGGTTGATAGGAATGAAAAATAAAACAACAGAACGGTGGTACAATGTAGTTTATTTATAATTTAACAACATGGTAGATACGCCACTTCCAACTCACAAAGATTTTGAAAATGGCCACCTCTAAACATTTTACATAACTAATTGGGACCTCTTAAATAAATTTAACAATGCTTCGCAACAGTAAGACAACGTATTGGTAGCGATCAAGCCAACTACACGAGATTACTAATTAACAACTGAATTTGTTGACAAACTATTGCAGCATCCTCGCGGAGGAGAGCTGTTCAGTGCGACCCTACTTCGCTACTCGCGTTAAAGTTGACTGCAATTGCGTGGGATGCCAACAGCGCCGACTTGTGACGGACTATCATATATACTGACATCCCGTACCAACTGTCAACCTCAACGCGAACGTCAAGCTCGCACTTGACAGAACTGAAACGTCAACAACGAGATGTCAATCTCAATCCAAATATATCACCTAGAAACATTATCAACAATAACTTTTATCCGTTCCCTCGTAACTATATGCGGAATAAACTACGAACTTCTGTTTCCGATAACAATGCAACGCACGTTCACACCGGCATAACGCTGCTATCACACGAACTGTGGCCTCACACAGCACGTACACGACACAGATTTCGTGTGTTGGCAGCTCAGTTGAACTATTAACTTTTTTTTTTTAATTTGTCACACGTTTAAATATTAGTTCGATCGTTTGCATTAAACACTAGATGTCACTAATATTAAAATATAACGCGCTATGTGTTCTTATTGGCGATAACTATGCTATCAGAGGCGCGTTCGAGGGAACACTTGGCAAGACAAATGTCAAGCAACCCTCGAAGGTCGTAACGTTTTTCAATATCAACCAAAATAAGACTTTCGCGCTTAATATAGAAAATGTTTGTTCTAAAATTTATTCAAAGCGCAACAATTGGTCTGTGGCACTTCATTCAGTTCTTTGTTCAAAACAATCTCTATACTATTCGGGAAAATCCAGATAAATCCAGATACATCTGCTTAACAATGTTGTAATACTGACTTAGTGTAACAAGCTCTTGTGTAGTATTGTGTCGTTGTCTCTGTAACGCCTATTCTATAATATTGCGAAATCTGACCTTGAACCGAGATTATAAAAAAATATAACACACTACACTCCCCAATCAGATCCTCTTCACTCCTCATCTGGTTATTGCCTTCTCGGTCACACACTGTCCTCCATCTCATACTGTCATACATTTCAGAAAAAATGTTATTTTACTTTTTTCTACTTTATAACAGTAAAACGAAAGTGTTTTCAGACTCTAATGCTCTATTTTCTCCACCGCAGGTTGCTATAAAACGCCCATTACGTATAGAGTCGAAATGGATCGGATTGCCACGCTAAAAAATATAATTCCCGCAGAACCTTTAGATGCTTTGTTAATTGATTTTTAATTTTAATTTACAATAGTTTTAGAATGTTCTTTTAGAGTTAGGAAATTTTAGACTTCACTTAGTGATTTATTTATTAGCTGAAATTATATTTTTCTCGAATGGCAACACTTTAAGCGTTTCAAGGTCAGATTGTTGGAAGATACATTTACCACAAACCGGTAAAATACATAGTCCTTGCATCATTTTCAAATTCCTTTATTGTGTTCTGTATTTGGCAACATTTTTCAACCAAATAACAATAGTCTACCATGATATCACATAAGGGGACGAACAGACTCTCTAGATGCTATTTGATCTTTTGCAATAAGATTTGAATGAACAGTCTTTATGTATTTTCCAATATTTCATGGCATTTTGTTCCGGAATTCAACACATTTTTAACAGCTGTTTTCTCAAGTTGTTTCATTTTAAATCACGATGGTGGTTTTGTTTTTTGTATATTTATTGTTGTTTTTAAATTAACCCTGATGAGTTTTTCTATTGTATTTTACTGATCAGTGGTAAGTGTATCCTACATATGTGATCTATATCTAGTGCATATATTAATCTGCTAATATGTCAAATTCAACAACTTGTGTACTAAAGACCATAACATTATGCCGTTACCAGACATGTTTAACAGAGGACTTGTTTACGTCAGGAGACTTTGTTATATCACCAGTGTTTTTAATTCTACTTCCTAAGCTACGTTACATTTTGGTATATTTCGGATCTTTTCCAAGCAAGTCTCTAATGTTGAAGAGAAATTTAAGTCGAGAGAAGTTTAGAGAATCTAGAATGAGTGAATCTATTTACAAAGTAGCAACGAAATGTCGCATTTTTGAATAGTAGGTTCTAATTTTCGAAACAGGGTCAAGAACGTAACAAACAATATTTCCACCTAAATGCCATGGCCGGCCGAAAAGTCATACTCCATTCTAAACGAAAACTGAACATACAAGTATATAAACAGCCAACAATAATAGAGTATATAACAATTTACCCTGAATACAAAAGTCATAAGATCCAACTGATTTAAGAGGTGAAATTCTGGAAATTGGTCATACCCTTAAAATTATTTCTAACGGCGTGTCAAACAATACAATTTCTGTTATTACAAACAATTTATAATTATTTCTAAACTACATGTCTACCTTGTATAAACCTCATTATAAATTCACTATATTAATAATCAAAATGAAATTTGTTCAAAATCATGCTTGAGGGCAAGTGTTGAAGGTTCCCATGTGTGTTGAACTTCCAGTGGTGGGATGGTGTTGCTAACTGGTTAATTACACTTCGATGTCCCTACGTAACCATCGAAATAACATTTCGTTTCTACTGATATCATTTCATCGCGCTGTAGAAACGATTCAACCATTTGATATCACCCAAATTCCTTCACGATTAGCACAGCTAAGCCACGATTCAAACTATTGTATATCTTATAAACTATACATGAACACCGAAAGCATACGTACATTCAAGACAACTCCACTCAAGCGTCTAATGTCAGTGTTAAACATAAAGATAGACTTAAGAAGAGAGAACGACACCAATTCACATTAAGAGCTCATACACTTTCATGCAGACATAATCTTTCCGTAGCCATGCGCTGGCGGCGGTCGTTCGTTTTAACTTAGTGACAGTTAGCGAGAATACATTTAAACGTTTAGCTAATTCTAAACCTCCCTACGTACCAAAATAATCTCTAAAACACTATATCTACTTAAATGAGAGCCAACAACGAAGAGTAGAGACAGACACTACAGAACGAGAAGCGGAGGAAGGAGCGAGGAGACCGTAAGTTGAAATGTAGACACTACTGACAGATGTGAAGTTGGTCGTCAAACAATAGAAACAGGTCCGAGAGAATCTTAATCCTATTATTGTTTATCCCGAATAACTACGAACAATAGTTTAGCTAGAAATGCCATGCACGTACATAGAACTATCTTCGTAATGATGCCTAGACTAACACACATACACTGTGAAGATATAATGTTATGCCTTAATAGTATTAAGATTGTGAAGGATTGAATAGAGAAGGACGGGTCTTAGGTAGAGGGGAACCCAGCGATCGAGATAGAAGAGCGTAATGGTAGCTACGAGGCGTGCCAAACGTAAGTACCTATCGAAAAAGCTATGAAAATATAGATCAATGTGCATAATAAGAGTGCGAGAAAATATTGAATCTTATACATCAGAAAATAGAGTAGCATTCTCAATAGACGATTCAGAAATTATTGTTGTATTTGTCGTATTTACATGTAGGTGTATATTGAATAGCTTTATACGATCTGATATCGCGAAAGATAGAGTGAGGATAGGAGTAATTGACCTGGAAATTCATATAACAGAAACATGCGAAGGAACGTACGTGATCGTTGGAGGACAAATTATTTAAGCAAGCGTAACTAATGTGATTCATACGCGAAATGATTTAGAATCTATCGACGGTAATACATGGTGTGCTGATACATACGAATCCGTAAGTGGATTCAAAATCTACGAGAGAATTGAACGCGTAAGTGAAGACGTGTCGACAGCTGATGAGACAAGTGATAGAAGAGTCAAGAAGATAGGGTAGTAGAGAAGCTAATTCGAGAAGTCGAAGCGCGCGGGCGGTCGGCCGCCTCGGCACAGCGTTAGTTTATTTTTATTTATATATCACAGCTTTTGACGATAACAAATCTTTTGCATTTGCAGCTTAAACGCGGAGACAAATGTTCGAACAATTATCTTTAACAACGTAACCATCGAGCACGAACACGATGTGCCCAATTGAATCACGCCACGGGCACGCGCAATCCGCTCGCGCGTGTACTTTTCGTCAGATGATCCAATTACCACGTCGGGCTACCCAACTGCACCCACAGCCGTTAATCGCTCGAAAAATTTGCTCGCACAACTTTAACTTTACACCTAAGCGTAAAACATCGATAAAACTTTCAAGATCGTGTAAACTACTCTAATATCGTTCAACGGTAACACAACGAGAGGTTCTGTGTTATCTACAACTTTACAATTACTCTAAACAAACATCAATCTTATATTAGAGACATGCAAAACCGATGCGACAACGACGCCCCGGGGCGAAAAGCTACCCTCGC
This sequence comes from Choaspes benjaminii, assembly GCA_018248235.1. NCBI lineage: Eukaryota > Metazoa > Arthropoda > Insecta > Lepidoptera > Hesperiidae > Choaspes > Choaspes benjaminii. Next base: position 8,578 of record DWIE01001695.1, read on the forward strand.
CCCGGGCTAACAATATTGTTTCTATTTTATGTTCGATGTAGGATTTAAGGCTAGGTCCATTATAGGTATTTACACCTAAACAAAATACACTGACACAATACCGAATACACTGCATAAGCACGCATGCAAAAGATTTAGAGGCAAAAGTGGAAGATTCGAAGGAGAAAGGAGAATATAGCAGAAGCGACAGAGTCGCCGACAGCGGCGGTGGGGCGCCGAGCCGACTGGAATTTGGATGAAAACAAATACCTAGACAGAATACATTGTTATTTCAATGTAAGTCGCCGAAAGATGAGCATAGATGAGAAGGTTGCTGCTGAGTATAGAGCCTACACGCGTGCTAACCTCTTAAATTACATTATTCCCTTTTTAATAATTATACACCGTTCTAGTTGTATTTATATTTATTTCCTCTTTACACTTAAATAACAATATATCACAAGCATCAACATATTATGGATCGTTTCGCGTGTACGTAATGCCCGTGCGCCGTTGACTTTTGACCTTACGCAGCGGCCCCCAGCTGTATCGGGGGCCGCTATCCATTTTCTCTATGAATGTATAAAAATATTGCTTATTATGAAGCACCAACGCGCCACTAGCCGAATAGTTTCGAAAAAATTTAGAATTCGAATCTCTCCTACAAAAATGTTTGAGCCGGACGATTTTTTTTTAAAATTTGGTTTTTCTGTCACTCGCGGCGTCGGTTTTGGGGGTGTGTGGTGGTGAAACGTCGTAACAATGACCTTAGCAGCTACATCATGTATCGGATAATATAATAAAGGGTTGGCCGAGGCCGGCGTCGCGACGCTCACTGCATCACGCACTTGCTCTCGATCTGCGACTTCAGTTCGTTCACCTGCGTTTCGATGGTGTTTTTCAGTTTGGTGAACTCATCCTGGTCTTCCAGCTCCGCCTCCGCCGCCAACTCTTCAGGAGTCTTCTTCTTCCTCATGAGAGGGTTGTCTGGCTCCTGCTGCTGTTGTTCCACCAGATCCTCCTTCTTGGGGATTTTGTACTTGTCCCGTATCTCCTGGCGCATCTTCTCGCGTTCCTCCTCCATCTTGCGGTGCTTCTCCTTGCGTCGCTCCTCGGCCTCGCGGATCGCCTCCTGTCGCTCGCGTTCGGCCTCTTCCTCCTTCTCCTTGTCGTCGCTGTCATCGCCGTCACCACCAACTGCCCCTTTAACAGCGCTTAATTTGTTGCCCACCATCTGTTTAGCCACGAACGCCGCCATCTTGTCTTACTGTTGCACCACTAGCACCTTAAAACTGAATAACGTGTAGCACCTCGCCGAGTAGTCGGCAGCTCAGTCAACTACGGTGTGGTGTCCCAGTTGCCGCGGGTAACGGTTAGGTTATGTCGGTGGACGTGACGCAGCTCACTCGCGTACTACCCGTGCGGAGGCCGGGCGCCGACTGCGCGCGTCGATCGATACGCCGGCCATTGCTGCGTTGCGTTCTGTTCACAGATACTGTATTCAAAACATTTTTCGTCTGTGCGTTCTTTATTTGACATTTGTATTGGAATGTCAGTGGAATTGTTTTTGCTTTTGTTTTTTTTTCTTTTTGTTTTTTCTTTTTTTTCTTTTTCTTTGTTTTTTTTTTTCTTTTTCTCTTTATTTTTTTTTTATTCTTTTTTCTTTTTTTTTTAATATATACATTT
>DWIE01001696.1:0-10241 GCA_018248235.1 Choaspes benjaminii
GCCCAAAGGTCATCGCTTCGTCTAAAAGAGGCAACTTCGTCTTCGCTGCTATTACACCAAATGATGAAGAACCTAAGACAACAAAACGAAAAGCTGTTACTAATCCTGGCACACCAAGACTGCTGAAGAAAATGAGGGTTGATGAAACAAATAAACATTCTAGGAATAGTATATTGGATCACTTGTAAATTATTTTGACTGAATAATTGTAAGAAAAATGGTATCTAGACAAATATTTATTCATTGTATACATAATTTAATATTGAAAACTTTTATAATGATGGTCACTTGGTTGTGTATATAACAAAGTTATAAATCACTTTTGTTACGTAAAATTTTTTGTATGTGTTTTTTACAATTGTAACAAAATACTTTTCTAATATTGTATGTATTTAAACCTTGGTGCTACAGTGCCTTTTTCAACATGTTGACTATCAGTGTTTATATTAATACCACTATGTAAGTTTAAAAATAAATAAAATATTTGTAAGATTTTTTTGTATTATTTATCACACCAATACATGCTAATAATGGACTGAATGGTGACTATTTCATAAAATCGGTTTTTTTATAATCTAATATAATATAAATAATAAAAAAATCTATTTAACTTAATGCTTCAAGATGCCTCCATGTCCATTAAATTTAGTATTGATTGGTTAAGAAACATGCTCCTTTAAATAAGCAGCATAATATAATATTCTCTTCTTTCTGTTCTAATTCGGTATTCAAAGGAGGAAGACTACTTTCTCCTGCAGCAGCTACTTACCATCAGGTGGAGGTGCATTGTGTGTGCTATTATTATTATTATTCCATTTTTAATTGTTGATGCGAAAAACCTAATAAGATTGAATTACTCACTAAAGAAAAAATAAATAAAGTGGAGGTAATTGTATAGCCATGAAAACATAACAATATGAAAAACGTTAGAAAATCTATAGTTATTATTTATTAAAGAATTCAATTTTTTTAATTTACTTAATTATTCAATATTTAATTACCTGTTACTACTAATAGTAGTATTATATATTTTAATTGCTATCACGACATTAAACACAACCTAGTTACTAATTTCAAGGATTATAAATTTATTTATCCATTTTTTACTTATTTATAGTATATTATTATATTATATTTATATCGATGTATATATTATATTAATTAAAAATGTTGCATTTTTTCCGTAAATTTGATTGAATTTGCTGAATATTTAAAATTAGATATTATTTTTTATTATTGACTCTAATTAACCTGTATAGGAAATATAGGCGCGAATTTACCTCCCACCATATATTATTAAGTTGGCCAACATGTTAGGTGTGCACTGCACGAAGAATTAAATGTTTTTTTTTTTGTAAACTGGGCAAAGTAGTAGTACGTAATATTAAAATTATATCCGTTTTGCTTTACATAAGAAACTGATAAGATAAAAACAAATCATAATAGATTCACAAATATTTTCGTATATTATTGTATTACACATACATGATATTCATGTTTCAACAACATAAGAAACAAATAAAATAATTGTAATAAGTTTAATTTGTAGGCATTATAATGTAACAATCAATAAATGATAAAACTAAATGATACGGAACCCAATATTTATAGGGAAATTAAAGGTCATCTTTGAAATCACAACTGTGAAGTATGGCAATTTAGAGGGATGTGCATAATGTTGGCCCCATTGATACAAGGTGTATCCTTCCGCTCTGTCATCTCTGTTCCTCTTTTGTTGAATACGTTTGTCCTGCTTGCACTTCAATCCGGACTCGCGCGTCCTTCAGTTCGCCGTATTCTCGTGTCTCGTTCAATCGATGCTTTTTTCTGTGGTGAGGGGTAGTAGTGCGGCGCAGAACAATTTCTAGTCAAATAAAAAACGTACATTCATATTCTAGTACACCTGATTTAAGGTAGTACGATCAGAAATGGCAAACGAAATCAAAGATATCGGCGAGGTCGTGAAGAAATGTAAAATTTTACTCTTGGACATCGAGGGAACAACAACATCTATCAGCTTTGTTAAGGACAAGCTGTTTCCTTACGCCGAGGAAAATGTGAAAAAGTTCCTCGATAGTCAGTGGGAGACCAACGACGTGAAGGAGGCTGTGGCGGCGCTAAGAAAGCTCGCTCTCGAAGACCAGGAGAAGAGCGTCGATGGTGCCGTGGCTATTCCCGCAGATGATGCTTCGAAGGATGATCAAATCGAAGGCATAGTGAAAAACGTGAAATGGCAGATGTCCTCTGACCGCAAGGCGGGCGCGCTCAAACAACTCCAAGGGCTGATCTGGAAACAGGGCTATGACAATGGCGAAATAAAGGGACATGTGTACGAAGATGTTTCGCCTGCCCTTGAACAATGGCGCTCTGTTGATGGCCAGAAGGTGTACATATATTCCTCTGGCTCCATCCAAGCCCAAAAGCTCCTGTTTGGCCAGTCCTTGTCAGGAGACTTGCTGGAATTTATTGATGGACACTTCGACACTGGCGTAGGCCCAAAGCAGGAAGCTGCCAGTTATTCTGCGATTGTTGGAGAGATTGGGGTCAAGCCAGAAGATATTCTTTTCCTCACTGACATTCCCAAGGAAGCGGAAGCGGCACGCTCGGCGGGCCTGCAGGTGGCGCTAGTGAGCCGCGAGGGTAACGCGCCGCTCCCCTCCGAGGCGACTGACGCCTTCCCCGTCCTTCACAGCCTCGCCCAACTCACCGCCACCAACAAACGCAAGACGGAACCTCAGGTGCCATCCCGATGATGTTAACCCCCACAGTAGCCAGCTTTCTGCATGCACTATGTTGTATTTTATGTATAAAATGCGAGCAGTCGAGAGGTTAGTATGTACCATGTAGATTGTTTGTATGATTGTTATGCTTTATAAATGGTGGCGGCTTAATGTGCTTTCTTTGATTCTTAATTTTGGAATGTTTGTGTATTTCTTCTCTAACTGAATAGCATCCCTTTTGTGACTTTCTGATTTTCTCTTTACCTTATTTGTTTAGATAGGAAATTAATTTTGTGAATATAGTTAGAGGTTGTAATATATGATATTTTATATTAAGTAGATTGAGGTTGTGTGTACCTATAACTTCAATATTACCTGTATAAGACTGTCAGAGGCTATGAGAAGTTCTAACATTGATATTACTTCTACAAATATGGAATATTAGGTATAAGTTGAATTTAAATATGTAATGTGCAAAAATAAAATTCCTTTAAAAAGATTTTATGTTTGATTTCTTATATCCAGGCTTAGTAGCAAGAGAAGAGATTCTGCATGTTGAGTGTTATAATGTAATGAAATATAATATAATTAATGTTATGTTCCATTGCGGCAAAATAATCATTAGAATTTAATTATCCCTCCCATAATGTTCCAACGTTACTTTTAATGACTGGATGAATTAAAAGAACCTAAAAGTCCTTGCTTCATCTACACTGATAAAAGATCAATTGTTGAGGAGTGAAAAATCAACATCAAGGACAAATTACATTTCAATATGCCATATAATATTATTCGCGAGGTTTAAGGTTTATGTGGAACGATGAATAGTAGTAATTTATATTGAATGAAAATTTGGTGGTTTGGTGCATCATTTTATGTATACATTTCTTTCAACAATGTATTTTGGGGTTACTCTTTGTATTTGTTTTGTAAGTTATATATAATTATAACAATTAAATAATGTGTTATGCATTTTATCATATTTATCTATTAATATACATATTATATAATCTGTGGATTGTTTCTAAATGATGAAGAATTACAGTAAAAACAAGTGAAAAACTATTTGTTTATTTTACATGGCAAGAATATATATCTGCAAATTTCTCTTTTGTTATATTTTTTAAAATCGTTCAAGTTGAAGTATGTAACAATTAATTGTTTACGTTCCAGGATGAGCAACCAGCCAAAGTACCTAAAACTGATATTGTCGGTGATGTGAAGACTACATCGGATCCAGCAGTATCTGAGCCAACAGCTTCAGACGAAAAACAATCTGTTGGGGAAAAGGAAAAGGAAGAAAAGATGGAAGTGGAAGAAAGTGCTGAGATCAAGGAAACTGCTGATTCTGGCAATAAAGTGGAAAAAACCGCTAATGTAGAAACAGCTGTAAAAGAAGTTACTAATTCAATCAATCCAGGTGATGCTCCAATGGTTGATGATAAACCCATTATAACTGAGACGGGCACCGGTAAGCCGAAAGAGATTGAAAAGATGGATACAGAGGTTACTGAAAGTGTAGAACCTAAGCAAGATACTAAAGATACTAAAGCGCCTGATACAACAGCTGAACCTGCTGTAATATTACAAGTGCAACAACCTGAAATTGCAACATCTAATAAAACAAATAATTCTGAAGAAAAAATTGATACCAAGGAGAATGGTGACAAAACTTCAAACAGTACAGCAGCAGAAAAAATTAAGCCTCTTGAGGTAACAACAGAAACTTCAAAGACTAAAGAACATAAAGAGCAAAAGGCAGAGAAAACCCCACCTGCTGTTGCTACTGAGATTGAAGAAATTACTGCTGACAGCCAGTGTATGGGTGACGTGGCTGATATGATTGAAGATCTTGAACCTCTAGTGGAAGAACCTAATGATGACATGGAAGAACTGCAGAATGTGGGAGAAGTATTGGAAAAAGAGTGTGATGAGATCCTATCTAAGGTTCAAGACGTTACCAACTTGGACAATATACCATTAAAACCTTTATTGAACACTATTGTCGAAGAAACCATGGATACAGAACTTGACGCCGAAAACATGGATTCAAACGACATTGTTGAAGGGATTTTAGATACAGAATTGGAACTTGAAATGAAACAGTCCAATGCCGCTGACCTTAATATTCCGGCGGAAATAACTAAGGATCTGAAGAAAGACCAAGCTGAGAAGGATAAAACAACTGGTACTGATATGGAAACAGATGTCAAATCTGAAAAAGCAGTTGAAAAGAATCAAGAAAACACAAAAAGTGCATCTGCAGAATTGGTTACTGAGAGCACTCAAGATGCAATGACTGCAGAACAGAAGACAGAAACGAAGAATGCTGCTGAGACCAGTGCTGAAGTGGATAATAATTCAAAAGTCACAAGTAGTGACGCCTCCGCTTGCACTGTAGAAAGCAGTGATAAAATAGAAAACAGTAATAAAGTGGAAGGTGGTGCCAAAGTAGAAGACATTGATAAAAATGAAAGCAGTGAGAAAATGGAAACCAGTGACAAAGTTGACAGCAGTGACAAAATGGAAAGCAGTGACGCCGTAGAAGCTAAAGATAAAGTAGAAAAAAATGAGGTAGACGAAAAGAAAGATAATGTGGAGACCAGCGACAAAGTACAAAATATGGCAAAAGAAGAAATTGTCGAGAAGAAAGCATCTGGAGATAAAGTCGAAACTGGTGAAAAACCTGAACAAACTGATAAAATCAAACCAGGTGATGAACCTGAGGAGAAAAAGACGGAAGAAGCAGAAACTAAAGAAAAATCAGATAAACTCACTGCAAATGAAACTAAAACGAAAGTGGAATCAATGGATACTGAAACTGTTGTAGAAGCAACAAAGTCAGATAGTGAGAACGATAAGGAATCCCAAGTGAATGGTACTGCAACAAATGGTCGAGCAGTCAATGTTAATGGAGATGCTAACAATGCAGAGGAATTGAAATCACGATTATCAGTGGAGAATGGTAAGGAGCCTGTTAATGGCTCCAATGGAAATTCAGCGGATGCCAAACAAGGACAGGGAGATAGCAAGATGGAGGCTGAGGTATCTGATATCAAAGTGAAGACCGTTGCAACAGAAGAACCGCCTACCGATCCAATAGAGCAACCCACGGAAGCATAAGATATTTTGGATGAACGTGGCGAAACAGTTGGTCGTCGTAGCGTTGTTGGCTCACATCAGACGAATGACAAGACTGAGTTTGCTTCCACGCTAATGGACATCATTTCCTAGTTTATACGTGTATTTAAATTTCATTGTAACGCGCGGTGACGACTCTGTACATTGCCCGATTGAAACAGAATAAATGTCCACAAAGCTTTTGAACTTTGGGTAAAGAGTCCTATAAATTGCATTCAAATGATTTGCAAGTGTGTCTTCAGTGAAGTTTTTTATATAGAAAGTACGCCGATACTGGCATGGCGGTTGTTCTCGAATAAAGAATGCGATTTCGACGTTTGGTTTAAGCATCACATATAAATAATAAATTAACATTAAGTATTAATAGAAGAATTACTTTACTAAGGTCACATTTGAATTTCGTAAAGTGCAAGGGCAGTGAACTAAAACTTGTCTGATATGCACATATATGATTGCACATTGTTTAAGACATCTCAATTATATATTATACATAATTTTTTTTTAAATTTCTATTGTATAATAAGTGTTTAAAACAATGTCACTCAACAAGATTTCTAGTTCATATGCTAGGTACTAAGATTCCTATGATGTATATATTTTTAATAATATCATGTGAAATATCTAAGCTTGTCTGTCCTTCCGTACGATTTGCCAAGTGTCTTCTACCCAACTCTATTGTAGATTTCTTTTGACAAACCGTTTGAAGCGTTTGCGTGTTATAGATTTGAAAATGTGTTGATTTGATAAATTTATGTAACTTCAGCATAGATGTTTCAACAAAAACTAAAATAGGTGTACTCGTATATAACGGTTCAAACGCTTTGCGGACGCATTTTTTATATTTCTGTACATTTCCATTGTGTATTTATGAATTTATTGGAGTTTTATTAGAATTCCATTTATGGATTTCGTTATACCAGTACTTATCGACATTCCTACGTGCGATGTAAGTGGTGAATTGGTAGCTGGTTTTTTTCTCAAATTAAGGCCAAATTCCAATGTACTATTGACTAGTAGTCTTACCCTTTAGTGAGTGCAGAAGCAATGGGTGCATGCTTTGATGTTTACAGTGTTTGTGTGACGCAAGAGTCGTGAATAATGTGTAAAGGGTTCGCAGACGCTACGATTACCTGTAGCTATAAGTTTCAGTTGGTTCAATTTATCACTGACGTGATCAAATTAGCATTTTATCAACTTCTTATCTAATCTGGAAAGTGTCCCAATATATATCTTAATAGTGCCCTACATTTCTATTGGTTTTTGTGTGAGATATTTTTAATTATAAAACATTTTTGTGTGCCAATTTAAAGCATTATAAAAATATCGTGAACTTAGAGTAGATAACTTGTTTTATGAATATTTATCCAATAGGTCTGACTTAAGAATCTCTGTCTTTGTCGTGTTGTATTGTGTACTAAGAAACTCTTAAAATTATCAGTATTCATTTACAGCTCTTTATCTGACAAATTATATTTGTCTAGAAAGTAGAGACACTATCCTGCCTGCATGGCAGGTAGTAGAGTATTAGGTATCTATTATATATATTATATATAATATATATTTAGTATTTACCCTAAGCTTCTAATACAAACAATACATTTGCTGGAGGATTCCACCTTGCAGATTTATTCCTCTTATATTGCCGCATGTCGAAAATAAGCTATATAAGTACATAAGAATGTGTTGTAATTAATCGTGGGGTTACCTACTTGTATCATCAGCGAATTTACTAGTGCAGATTTGCCTATAAGTGGAATAAATCTCATACTGGATCATAATTGTAAAGACTCTGTCCGGTAAGCTATTGTATTTATTATCAGATTCAGCTAGGAAGTTAAGGTTGGTCCATGCAGGTGCGAATTACCAGCCGTAATATTTCTAATAAGATATACTAAAAACCTGATTTTAGTATCATGTGTGAATTACAGTAAAACCACATTAATAAAACAAAAAAAAAACGAATTGTTTGTTGAACTTTCCAACAAATTTAAGAAGTAGAATAGCTTATTGTATAGAATCAAGTGTGTCGCTGTGGCAATAGAAGTTTTGAGGCGTACGACCTCAGGTGAAATAAGCAGTTGCAACTGGTAGATTTAACTTTATAAAATGTAGGAAAAAAGGTTCCGCGTACTAGCCTAAAGGGTCGGCAGTGTACACCACCGTTTGTCACCGCTTGTCGTATTTGGCTAAGGTAAGTTTATTCATAAGTATTAACTGTATTGTGATCTTAATTATCATATATATTACTGGATTTTCGTAAATTTTCTTACACTGCCAAACTGCTCGTTTCGTATTGGTTGACGTCGGCTTACAAATAATTTTATTGTGATATTAAAATTACAAAAAGACTGTTTTATTTAAATTTGACCATAATAGAGGATGACGATGGGCTGTGGTAGGTTTGGGCTGGGCATGTGGGGAAACAGTAAAGAGTAGGATTTTCAGTTCACAAAACGTGTGCACATGAAGTTTTATAACAATTGATTATAATTTTCTACGTCTATTCATGCACGTCAACTAACTGTTCGGAACAAGACTGAAATATATGATTTCGTTGTGCTCTCTTATTCAACATAATTTAACTAATTAGGGTTTCTTATATCTTTATGGAATCCTATAAAGTGCATTTATTGTAACTTTCGGCCATATCCATTAAGCTGTGATCTATATACCTAATAAATAAGCTTTGTTACTTCCACCCATAGTCGAATGATAATAGGAAGGAAGTAACAGATACTGGAATTTACTTTGCACAGGTTTATAGCGTTACAGATTTTAGAATAAGGCATTTCCATGGTGCATTTGTTTGTTCATCTGGATATTTCATGAATAATAAACTTACATATGAAATGGAAATGCTATAATTTCAACAAAATTACATATTGTACATTCACATGAAGTATTTTTTACCTTCACTAACATCACATAATTAAAGTACACGGATGTACCTAATTTACAATCTATAATTTAGTTTATAATTTTGCTGCACATGGTGGTACTATTTTGTATTTATTTTTTATCTATAAGTTCTAAATTTTATGTTCCTTTATTAGTTTTAAGGTTAAAACGGACGTAACAAATGTTTGTAAGTCGGCGTCAATCTATGAAACGAGTTTCTTATTTTAGACTGATTTTTTTTACTAATTCATTGTATTCTCGCTATCAATGTCTTCTGAAACCTTTCGAAACGTAACAATAATGTTATAATTTACAAGTAGTGTCCAAACGAGATAAATGTATTTGAGAAATTTGTCATTAACTATCCTATAAGTTTATTCCTATGTAAAAATAAAAAAGAATTTCAAATGCAAAATGTATTAATTTTAACTATCACCACTAATGACGTTGAATATAATGGATGTAGAATTTTTAATGGTATTTTATTTATAGCTTAGTACCTATTGCCCTGGTCGTTTTATTTCGTTTTGTAATGTATCAGCTTGCTGTTTCCTAGCGAAGTCTCGATCAACATCGCTTTCAATGAAAAACTGTTCAAGAGCCGCGTGCAGGTGGCTGTACTGATGGACAGAGCACGCATTGTTGCACTTGGTGCACACTGGAGCCCTGGCTACCGGTGGTATGGATTTTCGCCTCGCATTGGGAATATTTTTATTTTTATATTATATAATAATTATATTAAATTAAATGTAAGTTGTAAGATTTTAATGGACTTGTCATGTTTAAAAAGAGAAAAGACAAAATAAATATAATAGATGTTAGGACATTTTTCATGACTTCACTAGCTGTTGTCCGGACTGTTCAAGTCGATTTTATGTTCGTATCTCTTTATTTAGTTATTAAAAATGCTTGCATTCCAAGAAATTATAACGCATAGTTTATAACCTTATAAAAGTTTCCTGTTTTTCCAGGATTTATACTGAGAGACATTACAATAGCTAGAGAGTTGACGGTGGTGAAAGGCCCTAAGGAAACTTACTTTGATATTTTAAAATACCGACGGTAAACGTAGCATAAAAGTAGTTGTCTCATAACATCAAAGTTATGAAATTCTAAAATAATAAATAACAGTACACGGTACATTGAAACAAGTACAGAGTTTTGAATCAAGCGCGTTATTAATGTACCTAACAAAAGTCTTAACCACAAAGTTAAAGAAAGGGAAGTTGCGAATACCTTATGTGTAGGAACTACAGCTAGATTAAACAATTAATTGCTAATAAAATGAGTATAAGCTGTTGCTTTTAGTTACTCATTTATTGTTTGTTTGAACTGCGTATAGGTAAAAAAGTAACGGAACTAGAACATTGAGTAAATATACCAGTAATTAAGTCTTCTAGTTATTTATTTATATAATTATATATATGTCTGTCTAAAATATTGCTAATTTCTTACCATTTTTCGTACTCTTCATCTTCGCGG
>DWIE01001697.1:0-10238 GCA_018248235.1 Choaspes benjaminii
GCTGTTTGCAAAACACCACCAGTCAATTAAGAAGTGCAGCTGTCGCAATTCCAGGCTCACAATTAGGAAAACACGTTGCCCACTCTCCATAAATTTCTAAATAATAACAAAAAAAATTAACGAAAACCCATTAGGGCTGCCGAATCTGACGCGGGGCTTGTTAACGGATAATTTGGGAGTCCGGGCCGGACCTCCGTCATAGACAAAACAAACAGCTGCCTCGACGGCAATTTGTGCATTTCTCTAAATGGCCGAGCACAAATTACACCTTATTATAAGCTTATTTGCTTTACGACGGTACCCCTTCAATTATTTTTTTTCGTCATCGATAATGTGAAGCGAGCAGTGAAGAAATTACAGAGTGGTCGCGATCTCGGCGCCTCCGACGTTTCCTGCGCGGGCGCAGAGCCGGGGCCCACCGCGCGCGGCCCCGCGCCCCTCATTATGTAGTCATCTCGTCATTAGCGGATGGCAACCCTGGCCGCGCCCAGCTCGAAGAAAGTCCACCGGTAACGAGCGACGCGTCCGAACGAATTAAATTGAAAATATTCCACAATTAATGGCGGATAATTGCCGTTCGACCCGATTCGTGTCGTCGAACATACGGTTATTAAAAACGACCGGGAAAAAACGTGACGCTTTTCGCAAACGGATTGCTGTCATGTGTGTAGCTTGTAGCGGCACGCCTGCGCGCTGTCGGCCCCTTCGGCCGGCTGGCCGGGCATACTTGTGTGTTCGCGGATAATTAGCTCAGCTCGTCACCGAGCCGCTGTCAACTGCACGTTTTTTTGGTGGCGGGTGCTATTGCAGACCACCGCGTGGCCAGTCAGCATTCCGATAATTTACCGCTTTATCCCGCGGTTGGTGAATCTCGTTAACCGCCCGCGCCCGACTAGAGGTCACTTTTGTTTGTTTTGTATTAATGATGCCGCGCGGGAGAAGCCGGGGGCGCGCCGGCGCCGGCCCTGGCGCCATACGAATCGAAATGGGTCAAAAATATTTAATTTATTTCTTGTATTGAACACTAGTTGCGCCCGAGCGCAATGTTAATTGAGTTATTTCGTGCTAGACACTTGCGTTTATCTTACGCCTTAAATTAAGGTACAACATCGGGGCTTTTAGTGTCTTGTTCAAATACGTTCCTCGCTCTGCGTCCACGGAGTGGGGCTGCGATTGACTGTTAAAGTGAAAGAGCAAACAGCAGGATTTGGGCGGTTCGTTTGTGCAAACGGCTCCGGGCGGCGCGTATATATTCGGACGGAGTTAACACCTGCCTCGCTCGGGGGCCATGCGCTTGCTTTATGTATTTAACTTAAACTTTGGATTTGTGGCAACAGTACTCCCAATTTTCCCACCTGAGCGCGTTGTAAATTACTTTGTTACACACTAAACACACTAATTCAGTACCTACTTATCCTAGGGCCAACTGACTAGCCATTTCTTTATATCAACGGTTGTAGATGTTATTATGTTATGGTGTCACTCAGAACGTTACATTCAATATAATAAACAATGTTGTCAAAAACTTGACACATTCCATCTGTTCGCTATCTCACAACATGATTCCCCTCAATAATAGCCGTACAAACAAACAAATACTGGTTAAAATAGAGTAGGTCATTTGTTTTTTCTCAAAACTGAAATATGACAAATGGGTAAGGCGCGCCGGCGCAGATCGCTCGCGTGTCGTCGCGCGGACCTCCCGCCATTTCAAAAACAAACAGACATCACAAAAACTCGTTATTTATTCTCATGTTATTCGAAGGGAAGGGCGCGCCCGAATTCGCTTGAAAAAATCATAACTTATAATTAAAACCGTCTGAGGTCGTGCCTCGCGTTCTCTTAATGTTCGAACACTCGCCAGTACCCGGTACTGCGGGTTTCGACACTGCGCCGGTCAATCACGTAAATTTTTATCACCGATGTTACGATGTTTACGAGATTCCAGATAGAGACGTGATCATATCTCTGATCTCGCGTCCACGAAAGTCCAGTTGGAGGTTGGAGTGGACCCGGCGCTTGTTTTAACAGAAATACCGATTAATTGATTCGATCTGTGTCGTAATTAAAATGGGTGATTAGAGTGCGGGGACCGGCGCCGGCGCCTCAAAGCGTCTCGGGCAGCATTCCTTTTGTTTTACCACGGGTCGTTTGTCGCCTGCGTGGTGCGTGGGTCGCAGGCTGTCCCGCTCGAGCGCGCGGCGCGGCCGCGAGGTGCGAGCGGGAGGTGCGCGGGCGCCGACCTCCTGCAGCGCCGCCGGCCGCCCGCCGCGCGCCCCGCCCAGCGCTCGCAGCACTAATAATCAGATTATGACAGCCGCGTCTCAAACGCTCCGTATCGGCTCCACTCGTCACTCTTCACTGTCTCCTGAAAATGTGACAGCAGAATTTCACTTACCCAATCTCCCCTCTAACTACTGGAGATCATAAGATTATATCCGCTTCAAGTCTCTGAACCTCATTTGAACCATGGGAACCGCCAAGCACCGACATAATTATGTCGTTTATATAAGTGTATAAATAGTACACTTACAGTTTAATAGGTAGATGTTTGCTATAGGAACTATTTTATATATTACGTAACTTACCTACACCAGAGTAAAAATGGAAGAGATTGAAACGTGAAGAAAAATGTGTACTTTATTTCGAATGTCCAACAAAAAATAGTCTGATGCAATTTAACGCAGACCGTTTAAGATCTAACAGCTTTGCAATTTCTTTTGTGTGGCAAATTGATACCTATAAAACCTGTTAAGACTAATGTACCAAAAAACAAAATAACTTAATACTGCTTCACGCATTACTATAAAAATGTAATATCCGTAAAACGAAGTTGTTTGTACGACTTAAAATTGATCAAAAATGTTTAACGTAATAAAGGCTTACATGACGTAAGATTTTTGTCGTGGTAAGAAAAAACGTAAAGTCATTGTATGTAATGGGTAATTCCGGATCGAAGGGCTGAAGGGACCCGGAATCCTAAGCACGCGCCATGCGCCCGTCGCCACTGAGCGATCACATCGCAACCTCCAGGGCTCAAACAGACAAACTACGCCCTGTTCATCCACGTCTTACATTGCTACTTCCGAATGCAACTCTTAAAAAAATACACCTGTCCCCAGCAATGAAACGTCATCACGAGAAAGATGTCTGATACTTGAGTACTAATACATAACCGCAAAGTCATCGCCGGCTCCCGCGCCTTTTAGCCCTAAAACAATTGGATGACAAAAAACTAACACTATTAATTTTGAATGTAAAAAATATGCAGTCGGCGTCATCGTCGAGCCGTGTATGATTTGTTTTTTGCCCGACGACAACGGGCCTGATGATAATTTCTCATTAGGTTATAACATTTTTGTCGGTTGAAACGTCGTAAATTCCTCGAATAATTTAGGGAAGAAAGTGGTCGTGTTGGTGTTTTGTTTTTATGGCGCCAACGAGCAGCCCGGGTTAGATCGGTATCTCTCGATACAAGCGTTTAACCCATGTTACGTGGAACTGGGGAATTATTCTCACGGACTCCGACTCGGTTCGCTAACAAGTTGTTATATGGAACGACAGCGAGCTCACATTTTTCGAAGTATTTCGACTCGTTCGTAATTCGACGTGCTCAGGGGCGAGTCGCAGCTTGATAAGTAAGATTTAATTAGATCGATGAACATTGTCTGGAGGTTATTAGTTGTTCGTAGGAGTTGGTAGAGGAGCTGGGATCGCCGAAGCACGCACTAGCAATTTAGTCCAAGGCATCCGAATAACTTACTCAACAAACATCCGAGATCGTACGTGTACATAATGCTGAGTACGTGTCCATAAGGCGTCTCCTAGAAATATGGTCATTACGCCCTGGGAGCAGTGGGAGCGGGTGCTTGTCGCAGCGGTCATTAAAATTTGAGCACGTACGTGAGCAGCGTCCGTAAAAAACTCGTGCCGTATCCGTAAATTTGTTACATTTCACGCAAACGACCCACCAACCGTGCGTATAATTCAATTAATATATTAAAATTTAGTCCAACCTAATCTAACGATCGTTATCTGTGTGACCATCAAGGTCGCGTAGAGGAAATATAAATTAAGTCTTAAAAAATAACACACTTTGTTTAAATACTGCAGCTAATTTGTTGTAACGCGGCCTAATTTTAATTAAAACTTTGACGACTTATATGAATTATCTTTAAAATTAAGTTGAAATAATTCCCACTGAGGTAATAGTTAATAAGTTATTAGTCAGCTCTTTATACCAAAATTTTAATTATGGTAATTAGCTGTAATTATAATTTTTACAGCACAAAAACTTTTTTTTTTGTGCGTGGCACAAGTATGTTATAATTTTAATGCTTTTTGCAAATTACTCTTCAAAAAGTCTTCGTAGCTATTATTTTAAATCGATATATTGAGTTTATTTCGAATAAATCAATTAAGTATATATAGTTTATTATGAAAATTAGCCTGAAAGCGTGCATTGAGAGGAGTCAACCGTAAAGAGGGACACAGGGATAAGATCAGTCGGGCGGGGCTGCCACAATACTATGTAAATGTGCTCTGGCGCCGCTCTATATCATACCCGAATCATTTGAATGCCTCCCGGAATGCTGATTGTTTTAAACGTATCTGATGTTGGCTACTTAAATGGTTATATTTCTGGGATCAGAACATAAGCTTAACTTTATTCATATGACTTGTTGTTTTAAAAATAGTTTTGGAAAGCGAAATATCTTCTGACATCCGTTCGACTTTTACTTTTTTTAAATTAATGAAATTGTTTCAAAGATATTGTATTTTACATGTGTTTCTCATTATGAACACCTATTTATTATGATTATGCGCATTATTGATATCTAGTCTACATCGCAGCAAAAATAGAATTGTCTCTTCGAAAATCGACTTTATCTACCGTAACATTAATCGAGTTTATAGACCTTACATTTTTGAGTTAGTACCTTAAAATGTTGACTTTTATTACACTGCTAAGGTTAAGTAAGTGGACTAAAGTTACCATTAAGCCGTGACTATCGCGGTCAGCGTGATGTTGTCAAGAGAGTGGGAGAGGGCGAGCCACCCGCGCGTGCGCAGATAACATCGTGGTGCGCCTGCGCATCGACATCACGCCGCGATGTCTATCTGCTGCTACCGAAACCATACGACGTGCACTGCAATACTACATGACAATAAACAACCAATTATAAACCCTATTTCATCGCAGTAATGCTCAAGGCGCTACAACAGGGTGCTCAACGAATACTGAAAAGCGCAGAAACCGCGTAGGCCTTTATGTCCTGTCACTCACTGAAGCCAAAATAAAAAGCATCCAATACAACAATGCAAGAGAACATGTAGGCATACTTTGGTCTTGCTAAAATCTAACCACGTTCACCCGGCTGAGTATCACCACCAAGCCTATTTCTGCTGTGAAACATTATGATACGTGGTTCATTATGATGGGTGTATAGAATCGATCAACCAACTTATCCCTCAAGAGTAGCAACGCAGCTGTGACCAGCTTCAAACAGTACTGTATATCTGTTCGAAGCCAGTTACTGTTGACTTAGGTTGCAAGTACATATTTACCGGCTAACACATACTTAAAAGAAACTATTTTTTATTGAAATTTATGAATTTCATAAATTCATTAAAAAAAAGATAATATAATATATGTATTATTATATTGATCAACAAATTAATTCTCAATATATATTTTTGGTTTAGTTCTATGCGTACTTGCGGTTTCTGTTTTTTTCTGTATTCTACGAACATGGTCTACTTTTATGTTCACGGTGCAAGATGGGTGAGCCAGGGTGAGACAGTCGGCACGATTCTCTAATAAAAGTGTCACCTGGGTGTCATTGCAGCCCACTCGTTACCGAGCTTGTGAGAACGAGGCTGGTTATCACGATGAATACTATTGCCGCATACGTAATGGTTTGTTTTAGTTTTTACAACCCTTGTATTATCCACATAACTCAATTACGAACATACCTATATACTACAGTACTATATATTATCAATAACCACATAAGACTTCGAATTATATACATATTTATATTTATATTAAAAGCTTACATAGAAGCTTAGCGAAGCTTAAGCTTATTAAAAAAATATATAAAAGTTTATATAAATATATATTTTATATAGGCATTTTTGAACGCGCATCACAAAAAGCTGCCGGATATTTTGACATGGAAATTTCGATCGTTCTTTTTTTAAAATAAAACAAAGGAAAAGTAATCGATGAAATTGACAGTTTTGTTTACATCAAACCACTTTATTATTTTAATTGTTTGTATTTCACGCGATCGAGGTCGCTATACATCTAGTGTATGTATATAGAAGCATCCTTTTTTATTTTTTGGTTCTTACTGTACCTAATAAGTACGCAAACATTCTATGATGGCTGTGTTAAGCTACAAACATGAAAATATTGAGTTATTTCTACACGTACGAGCCATCACAATTTGATATATTATTTACTAATGATGTGGAAAACATATACCTCAAAATCCTTTAAAATCATATACTATTGCGTTGTGTGGAACCTGTAAAACAAAAAATCTGCCACCACACTGCCACCCTCTACAGGAAGATCTACTGTTAGTAGATTATAGGTTTTATTACTTAGTAAGTTCTGGGTATTTTCAAGAAAGAATTTTTAGAGCATCATTCTCCGTTGTCTGCACCGGAGCGCTGCTAATAATGTAGCTTCTATTTCTGTGAAATATCTATAAACGGCTTAATAGCGTGATGTGGGATCATATTGAACCAGCTCGTGATGTATGTCGGTACCTATGAAGTTGAGTTATTTAAATTCACCTAGTTAAGTCTTATATGTAATCAAAGAAAATAATGTTTCAACAGTGCTACTTTTACAGGTCACTGCAAATATTTTTAAACACAAAAAGGTACTCCGCTACCTTTTACAAAAACGAATTTCAGTACACAAAGTGTAGGTGGTTTCAAAATTACCGTACCTAATTTAAGATCTTACTACTTGATTGTCGGCACCAAAGTAAGATCGACGTAAAGCTCGGAGCTTCTAAATTAGCCCGGAGCGCGTATGCAAGATGTCTCTAACGACACGTTTCTGTGAAATATGTAACAACAGTTCAATGTCAATAGCGATGTCGCAACCAGTAATTGCGGTGACGCGGACGCGGCGCGTTTGTGCCCGACACATTACACGCGGCCTTGGCGCGATTCCTGGTATAATCGGTTCCTTGCAGCGCGAGGGTACAAGCGGCCAGCGGACACCGCTCCTCGGGATGTACCACCTACCGATGAGTGGAGATTCTGTTATTTTTGGTGGTTAAATTTAAATTTCGTGTCTGAATACAGAAATATTGATTTGTTATTGCAGGTTTAAAGTTGGACTTAACTATATTGCGGGTCTTTTTAAATTGTGACTTTATTGATTACATTAAACAATTAATCCCAGAGAAGACATAATGAATGACAGGTATTTATTCAACAAAAAATGTACCATTCATCGAAGATGATGTGAATCACTAAAAACAATAATATTTAACTTTTACGACAGACTTTACTGCGTCTATAATTCAAACCGAACATCGAATTCAATTTGTTCGCGCAAATTAATTCCGTAATCCTGTATTATTATCCAATTTTTCTTGTTTATGGACGAGCAAGAACGGCTCGCCGTTTGCCGATTACTTACGCCACACACACTGAATTAATATCAATTAACACACACTGGCTTAATTGTGAATCGGGTGCGGCTCGCGTGCGGCGGCCTCTTTGTCGGCACAACTGAACCTCTCCCTCCTGCGAGTTTAATTCGCGACCGTATCTCTGCCTTTCGCTTCTTCGAACGGCTTCCTAAAATACAGGCGCCATTCAATAACGTATATCGAGCATTAGAAATTGGACTCTAAGTGCAATGTATACGTTTGAAGTTAGGTTTTAAGTGCGCAAGAGCTAAGTTCTAGGGATCGCGGCACCACGGTAGGACGAGCGAAGATCCTGTACGTGATGGATTGTCGTTTGTTCATGTCGTGATTAGTATTAGTATAGATTCCTTTCAGGGCGTTTCGCTTTGTGAAAATTAACCACATCCGAAGTAGGTAGCTCTTGTAAAGCAGCATGTACCTCATAGTAATGCGATGATCATACGTTTTGTTTTCAGTTACCTATACCTCGATTTAAATAAATTCACGAGCGATCAGATACATTTTGGAAGGTACATTTAGTTATCTTTTTATAAATAATCAATATGGCGGAATATGTGTGTACAGCCCAGGATACTTATTAAAGTTTTGGAAGACTATTATGTTTGTTTCGTCAACAAAGGATTGAATTTCAATCCAAATTCAAGGATTTTGTGAGCACTTCAAAAATATTTCAATTCAAATATTTTATAGGAAGTTCCGCAATCCGCAGCATGCTCTTAATAAAAAGCTTCGTGTAAATCGATACCCTAAATACTATGGGTAATAAAACATTATATCAGAATAAATAAAAATATCATAAACTTAAGTCGTATTAGTAGTACATATCAATGACTTTAATGCTAGTCTAGGAAAATCTAAATAAAAAATTGAGAACCGTAGGTAAGGGAAAAAATATATCAAACTCATAAAATGTAATTTAATTAGTTGTAGAGCTATAAAAATACACTAAAAACATCATAAAACATATAATCATGCGTAGCATTACATACACCTGTAACACGAATTCCAACCAGATTAAAACATGATAAACGAAACGCAAACCCTGTTATCTTTACAATCTCTGTTAGATAAAATCACCGCATTTCAGGTGATCATCAATTCTTTGCTTATATCGCAGCTTTGACAGGATTATAATTAGAAACTGCCCGTCCTCATGGTTTGTCGTTTTTAATGTCGCTAGCCGGGTCCCATACTGCGCCCGCATTTCATTAGGAGCTAAAAAATTGGGAGCTATCATAAAACGGCGTGATTTATACGGGGTCGGGAGCTAACGAGCGATCGCCACTGGACTCGCCGGCCCCGGACACCAGTGCAACCATTTCAACGTAGAATATTGTAATACAGTTCATCATTCGCTTACATATTTATGTCAGCATCACCACAATAACATTTCATTTAATATCTTTCAAGTTACTTAACTTTATACATTTTCTTTATCACTTTATCACTCATCTTCTACATATTTATGGAAAAGAAAATATAAACAATAATGCAATTACTTGTTGATACCTATAGCATATGTAGATTAACTTGTAACATATTTATTTTAAGATATAACTCATTCTTATTCATTGTGGACTAATAAATAAAGTTGTGTTGTGGAATATGTAATTGCATCGTATTTGTACAATTGCAAATTGCTAGGATGGTGAGCGAGCGCGATCGGAATCGGGCAGATACATCTTCTTGTGGGCATTATCTTAACGATCTGTTGTCCGCATTGAACGGCGTCAAAAGGCGCATAATAGGCTCTAGATGCGGCCGAATGATAAGCTTTGTCCTGCGTCTGCGCAGCCCGCACTAACTGTCAACTAAATTACCGCACGTTTGTCGGCCCGTTTGCTCGCAATTTACGGCGCCGGCGCTTTGCACACCCAAACCCTGTATGCATTTTTCGTTAAGGCCCCACGTGACCCGGTTCTTGATTCAGTATCTCACTTTTTAATATTCAAATATAGCCCAAGTGCGACCAGTTATGTAATTAATATGATAACGGGTTTATTGCTTATCGCATGTTAATATTGCCAGTTTTAGGTAATTCAAACTATTCCGGAACTCTTAAACCCGAGTTTTATGAAAGCGCAGGTTTTATTGCGAGCCTTATCGGCATGATAATATCAATAAACCCGATACTCGATACCCGCGGACGGCCGGCGGCTAATTGCGGCGGTGATGTTAAAAGTTAAAACCCAATTTTACATCTGCGAATGTATTACCGAATCGATGCAATTGCGACCGGCAACGTTACGTCGCGGCTTCAAGGGTGCCGACTGGGTAATTAAAAATTTCCAATTTCCGCAAGAGCGGCGGTTTTGTTTAGGGCGGTTGTAAATTTGGCGAGTAGTAGCGCATAAACATGTCGCAGGTGCGCGTGCGGGCTTTGTGCGAGCGCCCGGCGCCCGGCGCCCGGCCGCGGTGGGCAGCCCCGCGTGTAGCACCGGGACAGACTCAATCTGGTTAAAGCTTATTAGATCTCATAATTTATGCCGCCATTTCTTCAACGGACACCGGTGAATAGTTATTTACTGATATTAGTTGCTTAACGATGTATAAACC
>DWIE01001698.1:0-10237 GCA_018248235.1 Choaspes benjaminii
AGGCACGGACTATAGTCTGTGGAGGAAAGAAATTTAATTTAATAAAAAAAAAAAAAAGAATTCAAAATACTGGAGCAACATCATTTTATTTATTGTTCCACATGTGTTGTTTCGGATGTTAATTTAGAATAAGAATTTTATTATATACGTATAAGAATTTTGATGTAATATTTTTTATGATATCAAGAACTATATTTACAGCAATTTGTTAATTCTATTTTGTTTTATTAACCCACACAGATAATTTTCAGAAAAGGGATATATGAATTCTTAGACAATTTACTTACACAACATAATAAAAAACGATAACTTACGCCTGTATTTACCCAAAGGTGTAGGCAGAGGTGAACGTAACCCACGTTTATGTTTAGGTCCAATGTAATAGATGGCGACTCTATTACCATTTACCAAGCATATTTATTTGCATATGCATCTAATTAAGAGTGTTACAAAAGGCCGACTTAATGCCTGATGGGATTCTCTCCCAGTCAACCAAGGGCGACGATGAAAGCATGTGGTATGTGTTTAAAAGTATTCCTTGTATTCCCAAACTCCGAGATACTTTCTAAGATTTTTCTAATCGGAAAACTCCATTAGCACTTTGCCCGACCCGAAATCGAATCCTGGGCCCGCAACTTAGCTGTCACGATTGCAACCACTGAGTACCGAGGCAATCACTTGTATTCGAATATTATTTACAAAATACTTACCAAAACACAGTAGTACCGTGGACGTTTGTGATCCTACTGATTACTGGAGCAGGGCTTCGGCGATCGACCATAACGCAACACGTAATATTATTTGTTACGAAATACTGTTTCAGTTCGTTACAACGCTCATAGACTTGCTTAGACTCATAGGGCAGACACATTAGCAGGTGTCCTAGGTATGCAAGGTAATAAACCAAAATAATGTATATGCCTTCAATTTTACGTAATTATGTGTAGAGGTCGCCTTGTAGTCGAGATTCAACCATTTTGGTTAAATACAAAAGAGTACAGATATTAGTTATGTGTGTGTGTGTGTGTATGTGTGTAATGTTTTTTTAAACAATTTTATATAGGTATTTCTAATGCATATTATACAAAAACAGTAGTTTTCTATACAATGAATGCTCCATATTATCTTTAATTGCGCCAATTTTCATAGAACTTTCTAACCCCTTGGTATAAAATTTTTGCTTCACGTATTAATATATAGAGAAATCGCTTTCTTAGATAATTGCAATATATGAATATTGCCATATTATTGTTTTAATGTTGTAAAGTAGCATTAGGTTTGCAGTCCACATGAAGGTAAGTAGCTACTGCACATCTGTAACCACAAATGTGGAAAAACTCCTGAGGACTCCTGAGGACAAGAATCGAACCCCTTCTGTTCTGCGTATTATGGCTATCACACCGTTACTCCGAAACATAAGTAGTACGAATACAACTGTTTCAAAGTCGTACTAGGTCATATTTTAATACAATATGTAATAAGTGAGTGCCAATTTACTCTTTTAAAAATTCTTAATTGAATTATACCGCCGTTTTGGCGGGTACCAACTGGATCCAGGTGGCGCAATGTCGGAATGATTGGCGGAACCTGAAGGAGGCCTACATCAAAATGGTAGAGGAAGGCTAAAAAGAATAAGAATAAGAGAAGAATTGAATTATTATTAATTTAATTTAAATCATTAAATTATGAATTGAGCTGCATATGCTCGTGTGCGAAGAAACATTTTGTCATTTTCTGAAAGATCATCGCCAAATCACGAGAATAATTAATTCTCAATTGAAACAAATGTTCGGAATTAAATTCTTTAAGCGACATTTTCCCAATCGTCCGGTCTAATAGATTTTAGTTTTCAGGAATATAGGATTAGGAGAGAAAACGTCAAGGAGTCATACACATGCAACCTTCAAGTTGCAGTTGATAAATTATTTCGTAAAATAAACAACAGCGGCGCGTGTAACTAAAAATATTCTCATTATTTAATTTACTACGGTAAGAACACATTTTTTTACAGAATGTTAATGTTCTAAACAATATCTACAAAAAATTGTACACTATGTGAAAACTTAAAAAGTACTTTTTTAATTTACAATTAACAGAGAAAATCAATATTCAAGTTCAACAAGATTAAGTTAAGCTTTCTTCATTAGACTTATGAACTAGTTATTTACAATAAACCTTAACAACGTCATGTTTTATACAGAAAAATATTTCGATTCGATACAAGTTGGTTGTGTTTCTTCGTACGTTTCGTGGGCATATATAAGTATATATATAAGTGGTATGTAAATAACATATATTACTAGTAAAATGTATTTGTATATCGTAAAACCAAGTAATTTAATCTATTTTTCTATGTTGACAGGAATTTTAACCGTGTCTATCGCGGGGCAGTCCAATGGAATTGTGGTTGCAAATAACAGTGAATTGGAAGCAGTGTTGAAATCTACTTATACTTATGGAAACCAGCCACCTAAATTTAAGTAATGTAAGCTTAACTGCAATATATCCAAGGCTAGGTCAGAAACAATGCATTTCTTGTTATCAACTGCCCCGGTCACATCTTTATTTCGCCAATAGATACCATCAAAACAAAGCTACAGTAAATTTGTAGTCGTTCATTATGTAGTTATTTTAGATATTGTATTTCCGTTACACACAGAATAGGAATACATATAAAAATGTTTATTTTACCAAAGTAAATTCATTTATGGACTTCTGACTGGATTCTTTTATGCATATATAGTTTCACAATATTAATAAGAGAAGATGATTTTATAAATCATTGCTATATTTACATTATATCTATGAGCAAGTAGAACAATAGTTTCGACGATCGAATTAGTGTGATCACAGAAATACATCCAAGTAAGAAGTTTTCCATCTGTTATTATCCTTGAGATTGGTAAGTTATCTACAGGGACAGTATAATATAAAAATTATGGTGGCAATTACTTTACACAGGCTTTTTCTTGTAACTTTTGCTAATTAAAAAATGAAATAAAAATAGAAAATGGCGGATTTACAATGGATCTCATTTACATTCTATTTCTTTTTTCTATGTGCATATGCACCGCATATTTATATAAACCGTTCAGATTTCTTTAACATTTAACGCCAACAAAATGCTGATTTGTACTTTTTTGGTCTGAAACAATAACTTATTAGATCTTTCATACACTCCGTGTCAGGCGTACGAATTAAATAGTATTTTAAAGGATACCTAAATTTTGTATACATGAGAAAAATTTAATGTACTTTGATCAACAATATTAGTAGGTTCCTTATCGTACTTGATATATTCTATGAGTTTAATTAGATTTTTAACCTGTATATTATTATCTATTAACATTATCTATTATTACTCTATATTTTAACTTAAAATTACCTGATCTACATGGATGTACTATAAATTTTCTAAGGCTGTGGATGAATTCTGGGCAATTTGAGGAAGAATCCAGTAACTAATGAATATTATTCTCATTACAGACAGACCGTGTATAAATATATAGTAAGTTGCACTGTGACGAGTGTACTATAATTGCCACCTTCTTTCCAAATATTGCCATCGAGTAGCATTTGAAATATAACTATAAAAATAAGCCCCACAAAAAGACGAAGAAACACACGGAAAGATTTTTAAGAAGTGTAAATTTCATTACAAATATTATTCCTACGCTTAAGGCAACCTCGGCTCTCCGCCGAAATATCACAACATTCTTATGTACTACGGAAGTATTTCGAAACGGTGGAAACACCTAGGGTTTGTTCGAGATAACGTTTTACGTATTAGCGTTGGCAGCAAATGTTACATTTTTATTGGACGATTTTGTCACGCGGTCCAGTTTTGTCCACTTAGCCTAGCCTATTTACACAATAAAAAGTTCGAAAATATAGAAACGCCATGGAAGATTGCGTTTTCATTGCGCCTTATACAATAAAAACAGGCATTTATCACATAGACATTATCTAAGGATACGACGAAATCACAATGCTTAAGATTAAGTTGTTCCCCAATTACAAAGTACGTCAATAAGCGACGTAAAAACACAAAAATAAAACAAAAAATCAGGTATAACGATAGGTAACGTTCGAAAGAAATCATTAAAGCGATTCGACAATTTGTCAATTATTAATTATTCTACGCTTTGAACAACTCGCTGGTAACTTTAGTTTCATTAAAGTACAAAAAGGTACATACTTTCTGCATCGACACGCGACAAATACAAAATATTGCGAATTATTGAATTTACAAAATAGTCTAATCGGTACAAAATGAGTATTACAATTATCCACAACATGTTTTACTTTGTAACTTGAAAGTATGGAATTAATTTTAGGCGACAAATCGCGGTTATAGTTAAATTTGTGAGACCGTTACTGATGTAACAGTCTGAATGTCATACAAAATCCAGCTTACTAAAATAATGGTTTAAAATAACTGGCCACAATGATGCGCTCAAAAAAGCTCGAAAGTTCAATCGAACTACAGTACTTTCAACATAATTCACTTCACAATAATGCCTGATAGATTTTTATTAATACTAAGGTATATTATTAAAAAAATAGAAAGATATTTAAAAATCCTAAACAGCTCGTAGTGGAATTACAGAAGTGGTTATAGAAAAGAAATTAGTTAATAATTACAGTCATGAGATTATTAAATTGGTACCTACATACGTTAAGTTTAACAAATCAAAATCATTTCAGGTCCCTATAATTTCTCTTAATTGTATACACCAAAACATCTTCAATGCTTTACAAATCTTTGGTGCTCATCCACATCGCAAATAGTCGGCACGAACGAACTGAAGTATTTAAAGACATAATATAACGAACACATTTTTATATTTACTTTAGAAGTTACATAAATGTTAAAACCTAATATTGAGATTTTGTGTCGTTGAAAAGCTGCGAAATGCTGAGTCAGATCAGAATACACTTATTGGAACCAAACAAAGAGAAAACACTTACGGATTAATGTTAAAACGTATTTATACAACAATTATTCTTTTTTGATGTAGTCTAAAAGGAATGTATAGTATTTTCAATTAGATAGATGAATAAAGTCCTCAGGCGATGAACTGATACGCACAATGACGATAATTTCTGAAAGCAAGGACAGACACCATTTGAAGTGAATGAATTCCAATGATTTGTCTAAATTCTATGTTCCAATTCTGACTAGAAACACTGACTGCACACTTTAAATCCGAAGTAGAAGAGTTAATGGTAAAACCTTTGCTACGTCACCGGTAGTTTCATGAAAACACTGATTTATATTAGGAGGTAGTTCATGTGACGTTATTGTCGTGCAGGCTGTACAAACTTCGCAACTTTTCTTTGACAATATTGTCTATTTTCTATGCTTAAGGAATTAATGTGTCGGTGGCTTTAAATAATATTTACTAAGGAAATACATCTTTCAAATAAATACTATCTCGGAAGGTATTGGTCCCGGATTATAATTTTTAAACAAATTATAATAATTTGGACCCATTCGGCAAATATGATTTTTAAATTAGTCATTAACATCACACCCGCAGCAACCTTCTTCTGCGAATGCCTCACTATGAGTATCGCTCTGCGATATCATTCTCCTTAAATCTAATCACTTATAATAATATCCTTTTTAAACACATATCACAATTGAACTCTCTGACCGAGAGAAGAAGTTTCAAAGTCCAATGTTACGCGTGACTCCGCGTCACATGAGCGGACGTCATTCGTGCAAATTTTTACTGAGAAGTAGACTGTTGTGCGGTCCTGACAGGTGTCTAATAAGTTCTGGTAACGCTTCAAATGTTAGTTGACAAAAGCAGCAATTAAACCTTCCGGGCGTATTGGTTCGACCATCATTCTCGCTGGACGATATCACATTACGATGTACCGAACACAAGTGTTTAAGCAAGTGGGCTTTTTGCTTAAACATAGCGACGCAGAGTCGGCAAGCGAAGGGTTTTTCTCCTGTGTGAACTCGAAGATGCGTTTTGAGATTCCATGACATACCAAATTGTTTCCCGCAATATTCACAGCGATATTCTCGAACCGGAGCTTGCTTGCTTGATCCTTGTTCATGTTCCGTTGATAGTGGCTCGTCTCCACCCATTTGTGGTTGACACAACCATGGTCCCCATGACCCTGCGCTTGGAGGTCGATATTTTAAAGCATCTTCGTGGCCGGCTGTTGGTGGAGTTGCACTTCTTTCTGGCAAAAATGGAGGTGCTGATGTACTCAAAGAATGTAAGGGTCCAAGTCTACCAGGTGGCACTCCGGGCGCTAATCCTGATCCTTGGACATACCGCAAATGAGCCATCTCTTCTATGTAACTTGGGGAGAAAGATACGAAGGGTGGATTTTGTGACGGTGAATTATGGAAACCCGGTCTTCTTTTCCGATGTGGTGTGACAACGTAGTTTTCTGGTGACGAATGTACAAGAGAAATGAGGTCCTGGTCGGGTGGTTTCAGATGTGCATAGTCTTCTACTTTAACAGTTCGTAAATCCAGTTCGGGCGATTCAAGGTAATGCGATTTTCTTTTAGGCCGGTCAATACCTCTACCCAGACGATCACTTAACAACTGTCTTCTGTAAACGGTTTCATGTGGCGGGTCTTCTTGGCTGGAGGATGTGGACCGTCTTCTTCCAATATTCTTTGCTGCGATTGTTTCTACGTCCAAATCTTGAGAGTCGTCATGTTCACTGCCTGTGTTTTCGTTCCTTGCTACCGATAAATTAACTGGATTCGACGAACTCCGTCGTCTTGTTGTCAATCGTCCGCACTCCTTGTCTCTGTTTTCGCCATCCTGGTCATCTTCTTCCCTTTCATCGTTACTGCTTGTGGACATGTTTTCTTTTTTTATACTCAACGATCCTGATTCCCCTCGTTCTTTGTCTTTACTATAACTTGCACCAGGTGTAACTCTATCACTTTCAGAATGTGACGAACCCGAAGGAGCGTCGTGTTTGCTACTTTCATTGCTGTTGATATCCGTTTTTAAGTTCTTACTTTTTAACCTTTCACATGATCTATTCCTTTGTTCTGCTTGTTGGCGTTCCTTTGTTGATTTCCAAACGTCTGATTTTATTTCTAAGAGTTCAAACAGTTCTTGCATATCATCGATTTCACCAGACTCGATGTATGCTTGACCGCTGTACAGGAAGACAAGAAGATGTTTCATAAGAGTACTGTTTATGCCAGACATGTGTATCGTGACTGGATTCTCAACGGATGGTGTGTCATCAAGGATTTTCCTGATGAGAGGGCTGGCAGCCGCCATAACGATGCGGTGCGCGGCCAGCGGCACTGCGTCGTCGCACACGAGGACCAAGTCGGAGTACCTGGCGCCACGCCACGCCGCGCCCACCTCGTTCAGGATGCAGGCGTGGTGCTTGCCGTACGTGAGCGTCAGCAGGCCCTCGCCCATCATTCCAGCACTGCAAAAGAAAGAAACAGGGTTGAAGATCTAATTTTCTTAATTCAATTTATTTCACTACTCTCTCATTTGAGTAATATTGATTCCTGCAGGTTTTTGATTTAATACATGTTATGAGGCGTATAAAAAGTTTAAAAATATGTCTTAAAATAAAAAATAATACAGAATAATAGCTGATGAGCATATCTCATCTCTATAATACATGTAATTGATTTTAATAGTAGACCATGGTCAATTTATTTTGCTATTTATAAAATTAAATATATGGAAAGAGTTATTTTTAAAATGAAACCATTTAAAATAATGAAAACATCGTGCCATAAACAGAATTAAATTCACCTAAGTCGGATTTTAGTTAAACGATGATTTCCGTAGATAAGTTTCCTTTATATATTGTTTCAACTAATTGGAAGATGAGTTGAATTGGGGTTTCGTGAGGCAACGCTCTGTGTGCACACGATATGAGCAGGTGAAATCATACCGAAATTGAGGTCCGACATAATGTTCTCGGTTCATTAGTCTTTATCTATGCCAAACTGAAAATCGACGCTGCAAACGAAGGCAAGGTTGCACCCACCCGACTGTTTCAACTGTAGACGTTTTAATATCATCGCTAGCGGCAAATTTATTGAAATGGATTCGCCCGTTACAGTAACGACTAGCTGATGTGAGTTTTTGGGAGACAATGGCCACTCTACAAACAATTCGGATCAGGGGACCAATCAAATCGAAAAGGTTAAAAGGTGAGGAGAATTTAAATGAAACGCGAATGCTTAATGCGCTGATTCGCCAAACAGTGTCCTAGTCGCAGGTGCTAGAAAGCCTGTCGCAACTCGACCTTGGCCTGATAAAGTATCGCAACGTGGCATTAGAGTTGCGATACGAACGCAAGATCGTTTAAAAGACGATCAACAAGCTCTTCTTTAGCATTGTATTAGCGTTTAGCAAGAGCGGGGTCATCGACGGTAGTACAGAGCTCATTGTTGTCGGCAACCGTCGCTCTATTGTTATACTGTTTCACCTAAAAGTCATATATAATTGCGAAGTCTTAAGAACAGAATGTAACCCGAGATAAAATTGGATTCGGTGCTGCGGAATGTTCCCGCATGCGCTGATGACAATCGCAGGCTTTGTCACGATTTTGAAACAGCCTCACTTTTAGATGTTTACAGCGTTTTTAATGCGTAACAAACATCCGATAAATAAATTAGAAACTCGACTGAAACCCGCCATAAACATGCTGATGAGATCGAAACGAATAGTAATAAGGTTATCTACTAACATTTTATTTACTCTCTCTTAGTGTATAATAAGGCAAAGCTGTGTAGAGTAGGTAACTTTGTTACGACATCTGGCTGTCGATCGAAACAAAGCCACGCACCTTCGCTGGTTAATACGGATGCTTATAAAAACTATCAGCATTAAACGATTAACTCTAATTAACTGGTATGCTAATACGTGTGGAATAAAAATGAGTGAGAACAAAGAACGAGCATTTCCTTGAACGCGGGAAACTTCAAGTAATATCAATTACAAAATAAGTTTTTCATTTTACATTGTTGAATAAAAACGTCATAAAAGTTTTTATACGAGTAATCTGTGTTGAGTAAATTAAAATTTCAATTGAGTGTTCATCAAAGTCACGTTCCTAACCAAAAAAAATACTTAAGCTACAAGTACTTCTATATGATGCTATAATTAAACTGCCACCATCTTTCTCGCCACTGTTAATTAGATAAACTGTAGAATTTCTTTCGAATTCTAGTTGTTCCTTGGGCGGTAATTATGTCGAAACATTTTAGGACCTTATTATTAAAGTTAGGTTATCCTAATTTTTGCAATCACGGAATTTTAAAACGTTAACCATATTTTAAGTCTATACCTATTATTTCGTTAAATAATGAGTAGGTATAGTGTGCCAAGTGTATCTATTAAACTAACTCGACAAACAACTCGACGAAAACTGTTTAAAAATCATCGTAACCACTGTGAATGTCTGTGAATAATAACACCAGAATATTTTCCAGAAATATTCAGTACCTATTGAGATAAATTCAATGTTTTTACGCTAGACTTACACCATTATGAAGATAACATCTTATGTATTCATTATCTTTTAATACATTTACTTACGACTTACAAGCGGATATGTAGGCACAATGAAACGTAATTAACGCTTCCTGTATTTCAATAATTTTTCATTGTAAAAAATAGATGCCAGTATGCTTGTCAGCCACAGAAACGCAAATATAGGGTTGTCGATAATTTTTTTAAATGTTAAAAACAAATAAGTACCTACCGAGTAATCGATAGTGGCTTAATTTAATTGATTATGTCGTTAGGTACCCGCAGAGCATATAAATAGACTGTGCATTTTGACTGTGTACATTTTTACATACTAATTTATCACACGTATTTACAATATTATGTTAACATCAAAATGCAACCGACACTTTTCCCTAATCATAACCTAATATCCGTCTACGGGCAAGTAATTTTTCTTTCAGAATATTTCACATCAAGCCATTATGGGCCTTGGGTGCAGTGAATACATGGTATTTTGTAGTGCTAGTTTCTGACAGATGATGTTTAGCGGCCATTGTGTTTTCAGGGCGGCGCGCGCGCAGCGGTGCGAGTCCGTCTCGCCCGCCATTGTCCGCGGGAAGCCATACGTGACGCTGCAGTTTACACGTTTTGCCTTATATAGCATTTTGCAGGGAAAATATATGTGTGAGAAAGTAACATTGTCAGATACGGGGAACATGTTTATATAAACTCAGGGCTGAAGCAGCCCAGATTTGGAAA
>DWIE01001699.1:0-10234 GCA_018248235.1 Choaspes benjaminii
TTCATATTAATAATTTATTATAACTGTTTTTGTGTACTGTGGCAAGCAGATGAATAAATATTCTTTCTTTCTTTCTTCTTTCTTTCAAAATACTTCATAGTCATATGGACGGTAGATTTCTGTACTATTTATTTTTACGTAAAGAGACTTACTACCTGCACTCCACCATTGTCAGACTTGACCCACTGTGGGTTCGCGTCGAACCAATTGCACACGGCCTTGAAGATATCCGCCTCGGGCGCGAAGAACGAATCCCTCTCCAAGAGACCCTGCAGGGCTCCAACTGACAGCTGCAAGAAGGAGTCATGTTGGAGCACCTCCGTGGCGTTTCTGTCCAGAAAGTTGTAGCAGTAATCCATCAGGGCATCCAGGCCATACAATCGCGCGGCGTCCAGCACCGAGCACACGTTCCTCAGCGCGAGCACTTGTCTCAAGTAGTCCGATATGGCAGTCTCCAGCTCCTGGAAGTTGAACTGGTGCGCCAGGCCCAGCATATCCAGCACTGTGTCCTCGCGGAGGATAGACAGGCCCATATGTCCGGAGTAAACATATCGAAGCAAAGCCTTGAACGCCTGTAGTGGTGCTTGCAGTTCTACTTCCGCCTGGTTGGCCTCCCTCATGCCACCATACAGCAGAGCCCTAAAGTAGTCACTGCTCGCCGCTAGGATCACCTTGTGGGCCGGGATACGCTGGCCCTCAACAATAAGGGTCACATCCGAGTACTCCGACGAGAGGCACAGGGAGCCTATATGCTCCGACAGGTGACCTGATGTACAGCCCATAGGGAATATAAAGTGTTAATTATGTAATAGCTTTATTAACTGAACTGAAGTTAATGGTGGTAAGATATCCAGGTTCAAGCAGCCCAGTAACACCACCACACATTTTGTTTGTTTTGTTCCAATTGGAAGGGTGTGGGTGCTAGCGTACACATTAGGGCTTCCTTAGTTTTCTGGAGTGGCAACGCAGCAGCTACTCATCTGCAACATTTGAAGCCTTGGCCTGTAGTAATCACTAAACACCAGGTGAACTGCTACTCTCATTTCAATAAACAACAAAATGGATGTTTACAAAGCTCAACATAATAATTGTTATATTTTATTAATGTTTTTATTTATTTTATTTTATTTAATGATCAAAGTTATTTACACTCTTTCAAATGAATTTCAGATAGATTCAAATTGAATTGGCACATATACTTGATGTTAAATCTAATGGATTTCTCTTTTGTATAATATGCATTAAAAAGTGTACAAAAAAAAATGTATTTTTAATATTAATGTATTTGAGCAAAAGTCCAAGTCCTGGTTTCCCATTCCATCAAAACTAAGGAATCACCAACCATACAGCTGTGTGACAGTGGTACTAGGCTGCTTACCTAGTGATACTTGGGACAAGGGGGGTATTAACTGATGTAACTCACTGATATGCTCGATATCACCAACCCTCGTACTCGAGGTGGTGTTCACCGACATGTACTGGTTGCTGCTCATCTTGACTTGTCACCCACCCACCATTAGAAAACTAGCTCACATCCAGGTAGCTGCAGAAAAGAGAATAGCTTGTAGACAGTGCAGAGAAATGTAGTGTAGTTACAGACCTGAAGCTCCAACAATATACATTAATATTTCTTTTGTACTTATAATGATAAATATATTTATTAGCCCTTTCACTAATTGGTAATTGAGCTAGTGGGTGATGCCATTTGAGTACAATTTTTTTTATTGCAAGCCTATGAACTCAATTAATAAATATATAAATAAATACATGTACATACATCTGTGCAATCATAGATAATTCATCTTTGAAAAAATATGCTTTGTATGCAATTTCCACAGACACATTTAGTTTCAGAATTGTAAGTTACCATCAAATAGGGACATTGGCAACACATTTGTATTGCCAGTTTAGAGGGTTATTTTTACACATTGTTTGAAGGTCCCCATCTCATAGCATACAAGGAAAACATCAAATAGAAGTTCATTCACATTTGCCATATTTGGGGCAGGATATTTCGTTCTTACCAACAGTTGGATCAGATACCAGGGGCTACAGCAACTTTTCATCATTAAGAAGACTTCACATTGCTATGCTACTTTATATAACAAAAAATTGTGATGTTATCACAATATATGAATTTATCTCTTGATTTATAATGAATCTATATATCACAATAACAAACAATTTATTTTATCTATTATTCATCATATATCATAGACAATAAATTTATTTATAATTTAAGTTAATAATATTTCCTTCTACATTTTTTTCCGACATATTTCATGTACACATCAGAGATAGTATTGGAAACACGACAATGTTCTAGATCTTGATACACATAAGCGACAAAAAGTTAAATAAAAAATATAGATGATTAGAAAAATCTATAATAATGGACCTTATACTAGATACAACTAAATAAGGTACATGTTTTCGTTATTCATGCATAAATCCGCAATAGAAACCTCGCAACATCCTTTTGAAACGTTTTTCATCGATCCTATCGGAATGTGTAAAAATACGCTTTCCTTGTTAACACTATTTCTATTAAATTAGGATTTTAAGTTTTAGTAACTTTAATGTACTAGCTTATGCTGCGTTAAGGTAACAAATCTTAATTACTTTACATTGTACTAACAAAACAATCAACAAAATTAGTGTTTATTTTACAGCAACAATGGATCCAGCCGATCAATATAATGCGTACCTACTGCGTCAGACGACCATTATTGATCGAAGTAGAGAGAGAAAAGCCCAAAAGACATTAGATTCGAATAGAAAGAAAATATATTAATGAAGTTTATTGGTTTGATTTATACATTACAAAAAAATTGTGATTCTGAACCGACCTAGGACAATTTAAGGGAATCTGCATGCGTCGTAAAAATGGACAAACAGTAAAATACCTGAGAATTCTCAACCCTTTTTGGATCACGTTTATATTTACGGTAACATCACCAAATAAACACAAAGTCCACCTTCTCAATAAACACAAAATGATAATTACAAAGGAAAGGTTGATTTCTTCAGAATTCAAGATTATCAGACGAGTCCGCACTACTACTGAATATCGATTGAATGGAGAGCGACACAGACAACTAAAAAATTACCGCACTCCACAGATAATAAACTCTTATATTCTTGACATCACAAGATGCCAATAACAAGAATAAAATGGGATAACGCAAAATTTATGATGAATTTTTCTAAAATAAAAAGAACACGGACGAGTAAATAGCTTATTTATGCTCCACTCTAACGATCTCTAGATCTAACCTTACCATTTATTGCGCGATCCGCATAGATAAAAAAAAATCCACGACCGATGTAATAATATTGTACTCCGCAAACTAAGGCTTCCAAACAACGAAACAAAGTAATATTTATAACTTTACATAACTCTATTTTAAAGTTCACTCTATAATTATATTAAGTTTGAGTCTTGTATATTAATAGTCGGAACAGACATATAGACTATGTTGGCTTTGTAGATATGTACCGTTATGTATCTTGTATGAAATTTTTAAAACAGAATATATAAAAATATTTATTTATTTATTCATATATATATATAAAAAGATTAACTCACTGACTGACATATCAGCGCACAGACCCTACTGCTAAGGCCACGACCGTGAAAATCTGCACACGGGTCCGTTTGCGTTGTAGGTGAGCACTCAGGAAAGGTTTTTGGAAATTCAACATCTAAGGTGGTGAAAGGGGGATGAAAGTCTGTATGACGCGAACGAAGCCGCGGGGTAATCGCTCGTTTGGGGTTCAATTTAAGCTAAACTAGATCCAATTATTTTTTAAACGAGAGTATTGGCGTGACAGGTGATTTATTAAAATGAAATAAACAGTATTTCCTTCAGAAAGTTTTATTAAATCATAGAACAACAGTTTGAATAATAGTCTGTGCCAGTGAAAATGGCACCTTTCTTAGCACTAAGTGTAAAAACTTACACAATAATAATTATACACTAGTCGTAACTTTGTACATGGCCACTGCAAAAATAGTGTAGTAACCTATACAAATGAGTTTATTTACATATTTAACAAAATAACTAACAATTTCTTGTTTAATTGTAGTACAGTAAGGAAAGACAGTAAATTGTCAACACAAGAGGTCCACTGAGTTGCAATAAAGTGAGATTTTGTATAAAAATTCAGGTCACGCAATTTTAACAGCTTTGACATTCGAATATACATTCCTTTCATAATAAACAGGACTGTACATATAATTCTACTAAAAATTTCATTCTAAAATGCAAGACCACTAATTTGTTTATTGTTATCACAATATTTATTCGAATTCGCACATACATATAATAATTTGATGTTAAAAAATCTGAAGAACATGTTTATCTACATAAACTAGAGGTCCCCCTGTGGTCGAAGTTAGACCATTTTTATACTGTTAACACAAAACAAAGGA
Organism: Choaspes benjaminii; assembly: GCA_018248235.1. Classification (NCBI taxonomy): domain Eukaryota; kingdom Metazoa; phylum Arthropoda; class Insecta; order Lepidoptera; family Hesperiidae; genus Choaspes; species Choaspes benjaminii. Next base: position 4,436 of record DWIE01001699.1, read on the forward strand.
GTATACATATTACGTAGGAGATCTATGCGTGTCTCATACTCAGTGCTGTGTGTATTGTTTTTGTAACCAATTTATTTTAATTTATAATGCACATTATATAAAAATATTAGTTTTCTGCACTGTTCTACATATAAACAACTTTAACTGTGCCAAATTTCACTCCTCCATTTACATATTTTTTTTAATAAGAGGTACAAAGGTTTCGCATGGTATCATGACACACACTACACAATGCCGATACATATATTATTATTTTTGGAATACCCATCTATACATCTGAATGATTGTCTCAAATAAGCTCTGAAAGGATAGACGAGTTTCAATAAAATTTTAGGAATTCAAATTTAAATTAACATTATGTATGATTATGATGCCTTGCATGGTATTCAAAATACAAAAACATACTGACCCATAGCAGTACATAAAATTTAGTGGTAAGTTGTTAAGTTCTATGAATTTAAGTTAGATTCCACACAAAAGGGCATCTTAAGAAATTAGTAACACCTGCAAAATTGTTAAGAACCATTTTTAACAGGAAGGTAAAACAATTATAGCAACATTGGCTCATCAAAACATCAAAAAGAATTATTCTCTTGTCATTGTTGTAAAATTTAAAAATAACCAATTGTATTGTAGCATCTATTTTTAAAAAAACTAGCTTCAGAATAATAAACTAAACATTTAGTGACAAGATAACTTGTTAAATATTATTTAAATTGTACATTAACATTAATCACTTTGTATTACATACCTAATACTAAAACAAATAAATCATAAGCCCATATTGATGACAACATACATTGTTATGTTATGAAGTAGCATGCAGGCTTGCAGTCTACCTGCTGTAAGTAGCGACTGCAGCCCTGCACATCTGTAATCACAGATTAAATGCTACTCTTAAGAACAGATTGAATACCTTTTGTTTCGCATATGCTGGCTATCACACCCTTATACCAAAACACAGGTAGTGCGAACACTACTGTTTCACGGCACAAATAGGTGTACTGGTGGTACCGACCCAGTTGAACATATTCATGTTCTACCACCCGTCCGATAATTCCAGACACGAAACAAATAAGAAAAATTCGTCTCGCCAATGGGGGTAGCACTTTGTGTTACATGATCACAACAGCTCATGACCAATTGATGCAGAATACAAGGCATTCAAAATATAAAACATTAAAAAAAGCTTAAACAAATCCGTAGCCCTATTTGAGGTCAGTGAAAGCTTCGTAGTTATTCCTCATTGCTGACACAACCCAGAATAACTACAGAGTGTGTGCTCGTGTCTACGAGTATGGCTTTTTTTAAATTAGCTTAATTTCATTTTAGTGATATGTGATACCGTAAGGTGCAGCTAATTCTGTACAATTGGGCCATGATAAGACAAACTTAACCACAAATTATTTTAACGACACTGTGGTGGGTCAGGAAGTTGGCTTTCGCACAAGTGTTACCAAACATATTCCAAATATTTTTCTCATATCTAACCTATCATTGTGTGTGCAAATAAATTTTGCCTTTGTATGCTATTTCATGGAAATATAGTTCCTGAATGGTTATAATTGAATAAAGTTAAAATAAATTCACTAATGATTCTATATCCTTTCCCAGATATTTATTACATATAAAAAAAATGATTTGCTTTAATTATGTGTTATATATAAAAATGATGTTTACAAACATACATAATTCAGATTTCAACCATTTTTTTTCACTATGAGATGGAGAAGAAAATATTTTCACTAATGATTTCTAATTGTTATGGAAATTTAATACATTTCATATACCTACAAATAATTGAGCAAAAGCTGACATACACTAGTGATTGCTATAAGTAAAATATATTGTTGTAAGAGATGTATACTATATGAATAGTGCCTCATAAGGCTTTCGGGTTTGACTTTTAGTTCTCTTTATACACTTTGAACTAGCCAATGGGCAAACAGTTCACCTGGTGGTGAGTGGCCACTGCGAAACGCGACAACCGTAATCGGCTCTACAAAACCCATTATTATATTAAAAGTTGGTCACAAGTGCATTTGTACTCCTGAGTTTAGTTATGTAAGCAAAGCACTGATACAAAAACTTTCTATAGAATGCAAGTGCTTTACAATTGTGTTAATTAAATATTGCCTTATAAGACAGAGTGTAAATGAAGCTGTAGGATGGAAGGTACAGACATAATTTCAGTCATAAAACAATAATGTTCCACATACATTAATTACCCATTTAAAACTAAATTGCACTTAATGTGTTCTAGAATAAGTTATTTACAAATTAAAAACAAAATAAACTTGACTGATAATATCTTGGTAAGCAATGACGAGAGCTTCATTAAAAATTGTTAGTACCTTCTTTGGTTCAACATTATAAATATAAACCTACATTCAGCTTGCACATACAGCTGTGTCAAGTGATTTCTGTCTGACAACCCATTCACAAGTCTGATTTTAGATTTAGACTAATAACATACATAATCCATAGAGTTAAAGTGATTTCAACATATAGATTGTATATCACAACCTGACACCTGAATCACATTACTTTGTGCTTAATACATAATATTGCTGACGCAAATAAATAGGTAACATACAACTTAATTTAACAATATTGTCACCAAATTGACACTACATTCAACGTGTACTATGACATTAACACCGCGGACTTTAAAAATAAAAAATCCATATAAGTCCACTTAATTCGTTCTCACTCATAATTTTTTTACAATACTCAGATATGTTTTGTCACTGAAAAAGTGAAGTAATGAATATATAGTTCCATAGAAAACATGATCATTGTCAGTCCTTACAGATAATAATATGTACTTCAGATGTACAGGCCGGCAACGAGGTACACGGCCAGTACCGGCCGGTTGCAACAATATTTACAGTTAAAAGCTATGTACAACAACTAACGGGGCCCGCACACTGATACTTTGGATACCGTACTATACACCGCACTGCTGGCTTGTCATTAACACATAACACTAGCACTAACCAGTTAGAAGGAGTGACTGTACAGTGTTGGAGCACTTACACAGGGGCAATATATTGCTGGAGTCTCACTAACACATGTTACATAGGGCAACTTCCCATATATAACGCCCAATTGTTCTTTACATTGCACAGATTATTAACTAACATAAGTCAGTATGTAACGTAGAACCGGGGCCGGAGCCGAGCGAGGCGAGCAGCGCCAGCGCGTGCGCCGCGGCCCGCGATCACGAGAGCGCCTCGCGCAGCTGCCGCACGGCCGCGTACACCTTGATGGCGGGCCCCAGGCGCAGGCGCAGGCACGCCACCAGCTCCTCGCAGGACGCCATGACCAGCTCGGCGCCCGACAGCCGCGCCGCCGCCGCCGCCGCGCCCACGCCCGCGCCCGCCACGCGCGCCAGCAGCGCTGACACGTCCTTCTGCAATGTTCGCCACGTCTAACGGTTACCATTTTTCCTGCACGTTATTAAGTAGCTAACTTCTGAGAGATAGGATTGTACTACGTTTTAAGAGAATATGCATATGTTAGATGTTGCTAAGATAGAATAGCTGATAGAATGATATAATTTTAAAATATTATTACAAATTACTCATTAATATTATTGTAAGTGGAAATGAACTGTTATTGTTTAGAGGAATATTAATATTAAATAAATGTTGTGATATAATATGAAATATTGTTTGTTTTAAAAGTAATTTATTTAAATATATATTATAACAATATAACAACGACACTAAATCATCTATGTATAGATTTATAACGAGTGTGTAAATATCTAGATCAGGAGAACGCATTTTATCAATGAAAACTCCCAGTAAGCTAACTCCCACACTCCGGCATGCAATTAGATAATAGTCAAAGCACAAGCGTTACGTGTATATGAATATAACATATTAGTATTTGCAAGCAGGGCTCATAAGTATCATAAAAAAATAATGTCGCTACAGGTTTATGTCCCGCCCCCGGGGTAGGCGTACACGGTACGCATGGCTTGAGCGGTACAGTAGAATTTGTAAGAAAAATATATACTAATATACAAGTATTATAATACATTCCTGTCCTACTTTCTTTGAACCTAATTTTCAGTTTTGTGTTTTCCACTTTGGTTGCCTGGAAGAAATCGCTCTCAGCGATAAGGCCACCATTATTTGTGATAAAAATGTATATTTGTTAACAGAAATAAAAACGAGAGTGTTAACGTTAGAGACTAGACCCTAAGAGCTATTTTTACAGAATTTAATATTGAAGAAGAATCAGACATGGTTTTTCCGAAAAATAATGTTCTACATAGTAGTTACATAGTCAAAATGGGTGATGGAGTTCTTCAAGTTGATATTACGGACTCAAATTTTTACAGAATATTTTTATGGCATACATAACAAGAATTTCACATGCAATCTAAAAACAAAATGATCGACTTATTGGAACACCCCAGTATATAGAGGTGAGATCCCCAGCACCATTGCGCACCTGCGTCCAGTGCGCGGGGTCGGCGGGCAGCGCGAGCGCGGCCACGTGCGCGGCCAGCAGCGCGCGCGGCGCGTGCGGGCACGGCGCGGCGCGCCAGCGCTTGCTGCCGCCGCTCCACACCGACTCCTCGTCCGACGCCTGCGCACCACGCACCCGGCCTTACCGCACCGCACCGCACCGCACCGCACCGCACGCGCGGGGCGGCGGGGTGCGCACAGCGGACACCCCCCCGCCCTGCGCCGCTCGCGTCGTGTCATTGACACAGTTGGACAACTTTCATATCCGAATGCTATTGGTTTGCATTGGCATTCTACTCCCATCTCGTTAACACTGTTAACATAACTTTCAGATTCGATTTCATTAGTAGCAACCTCACCCTTGTGATATACTTTTTCTTTCCTTTAATATAGCCGTTTGATTTGTCTTTAAGAGTAGCACTGCATCTGTGATTACATATGCCATTGGCTACAGTACCTACTTACCAGAAGGTAAGGTCGCAGGTGTATGACAGTGGCATAGATCGGGACAGGTTCAACCATCACTGAATTTATTACCGTGCAAAGGTAATATAGCCATCTTATAAGAATACATACACAGATGCTATGTTTGATTGGGTCAGTACTACCGTCACACCTATTTATGCCGTGAAACAATAGTCTTTGCACTACTTGTGTTTCGGTGCAAGGGTGTGATAGCCAGCATATGCAGAACAAAACTCAAGAGTAGCATCGCATCTGTCATTACAAATGTCATAGGCTGCAGTAGCTACTTACCAGCAGATACACTGCATGCCTGTGTTACTTCATAACAGAAAAAATAAATATAAATAAAAACTTCCTTATGATAACTCACTTGATCATTCTTAGCGACTTCTTCGATTCGTTTGTGCTTCGGCGGTCTGCCGCGGGGTAACCTGCAAAGTATAAAACAAATTAATAAACAATTTCCCGGACACCTCTCACCAACTACTTCTGCATGCAAAACCATACTTACTTCTCTTTGAACGGTTCACCAGTACTTGATTGAACAGATTTTGGCTGTTTACTACTAGACCTGGAAATGATAATGTTATGATTATGATTGGGTGATGGTTGCATCATGATTGGGTGGGGTTCTAATTTGTTTTCCGCGGAAGGAGGGAAGAAATGGTTTTCTTTTTTTATGAAATAGCATGCGACCATGCAGTCTATTTGATGATAAAAAAGTAAATTATAAGAAAAAAGGGTTGTCTATGACATATGGCTATGATTGGTCATGCTTCTACAGTCTAGCTCTAGAGCAATAACTTCAAACACTTCTTCAACTGGCTTCAATACTCCTCACAATTCCTTC
>DWIE01001700.1:0-10229 GCA_018248235.1 Choaspes benjaminii
TTTTTTTTTTTTTTTTTTTTTTTTTTTTTTTTTTTTGATTTATTATTATCTCTGTAATGAATGTAATCATAGTTGTTCACAAACTATTAAAATAATCCTCAATTATCTTCTTGCACTTGGTGACGCCGCTCAGGTCCCCAGCCTTTCCCATGAACTTGCCATATTTGAATGCGCCTTTAGCTTTCAACAGTTCTGTTATTTTCTGTCCCAAGGCATTGCAATGTTCCTCTGGGCCTTGTATCATGATTTGACCTTCCTTAGGCTTGTCAGGATCTTCTGCAGCAAGGAATACAAACAAGCCCTCTCCATCCAACCCCTTTCCGACCGCTCGGATGAACTCCGGAGTGGCTTCCTTCTTACATATGATGAGGTATTTCGGTTTTGTTTGGGCATTCTTCACTCGTTCTATTTCATACTTCGCTAACTCCAATAGCACATTTTGGAGGTTCTTATTCATGAGTTTGACATTCTTCTGCAGCTTTTCAACCAGTTCCTCATGTTTTGACGCATCATTCTTGAGCAAAACATTCATGGCTCTCTCCCTGTCCAGCATACGTTGGAAGTTGAGTGTGACGCGGTTACCCACCAGGAACTTCAGGTTTGTTCTGCCCTTTTTCCCTGGCTCGGTGCCCAGCACTTTGATCATTTGGAGTTGGCTTATATTAGAAACGTGGGTACCGCAGCACATATACTTGTCAACATCCCCAATGACTATTACACGTATGGTGTCCACGCAGTCCTTGGGTAAGCCACGAGTAAGCGACATATCCAGATCCGGATCATTCGCCTTGTAGTACTTGACGGAGACCGGAAGAGCATCGCGTATGTAGTCATTGCATCTCTTCTCAACATACTGCACCACTTCCTCACTCACACTACTAGCATCCAGCTCTATAAAGCTCTCCTCGGTACCAAGCCACAGGCTCACAGTCGGTAAGTTGTACTCACTCTCGAGTATTGCTGAGATGAGGTGCTGTCCTGAGTGTTGTTGCATGAAGTCAAATCTCCGGGGCCAATCTATTTTCTGTGTGACAGTGGTACCCACTTCTATAGGTACTTTGGTAAAGTGCAGAGCTTCCTCCCCCCTCCGCAATACTTGCAGGACTTCTACATCATTCAAAGTACCAGTGTCATGCGGCTGTCCCCCACCGGCGGGAAACAAAATGGTATTCTCCAGCACCACTTGGTATCCTTCGAACGGTGTCTTCTTGCCATTTTCCAGAATCGGCTCCTTCGTTTCCTCACATTTCACCACTGTAGATACGTACTCTTTCAAAAAGCTGTCTTCTTGGCACTTGAAAACCATTTTAGCTTAAAATATTTATAATTCTTTTAATTAAATTACAAATAAGTTCCTTAAATCGTATCGTCCCGAAGTGTTAACAGGTAAAAATGAGTAAATGGCAATCTGAATGTGAATAACTGACTGACCCTGAACACCGAAAACTGGCGAAAAGCACATTGCCAAAAAATATAGAATCACTTATCAGTCTTATCAGACTACATTGTTGATCACGTGACTCATGAGGCCACTGGGCTCGCCGAGGCCTGACCTTGAGTAGCTTGACAGATTGCTTATTATTTGTGCATCGATGTAACTGGTCGTTCGAGTTTGTCTAAAAGCCTAATCATTGCAGACCGACCGTGACTAGTGAAAAATATCGATATATCAATATATCGATAATTGTTCAGACAAACGCGTTATACTTCGATACATTTAATCTTGATGTTCTTATTTTCAATATTTATTTGACATTACAGCCTAGCAGTTTGTCTGATTTCCTTAATTTGTTTAATTGGTTGTTCAGAAGGTATTGATGAGCTTTATTGGACTTTAAAAAACTTTAATTAATTACGGTAAGCAAAGGCGAAGATAAAAAAGTCTATACACATCATATCGATATTTTACCACAGCATCGATTTGTGTAGATTAAAAAATATCGATGTATCTTATTAATAATTTTATGTTCTCTAAATAATAATTAATATATCTAAGTATGGAGATACAACACAATAGAATTTAAAACAAAAACGATATTTGATGATGATACACATTAAACATTTGTGTAGTGCATTAAGGTCAAAATCGATATTTTGATTCTCGCCATTTACTAATAAACAATATGATTCTTCGATTTCCAATGTGCAGTGAAAATTTTAATATACATAATTTGTGTTCACGGTAAAGGGAAGTGAGCCTGTATAATCTACCTAGTATTTTATAATATTAAAGATATGTTTGGTTGGATACATGATGCGACGAATGAAAATTTGTTACCCTGATATATTTAGTTATCGAAAATCGATATATCGATATTTTTTGCTCAAGCCCACTTCTAAAATACATATTAAAGAGGTTGTAACCCGTATATTCTGTTTAAGTAGTGTTTAATAAGTAATTAGTTAACTAACCTGTTAATAAAACTAATATAAACGGTACTTAATTTACATAATTACCTGCCAAAATGTCACTTCTTTATCACCATAAAATTCTGATTAAGAGTGATCAACGGAAATCATATCTGTCCAAGGCAGATAAATGTATGCTTTATGTTCAAAAAATTCCTAGTCAAGTAATAATAAATACACCATTAAATAGCACCTCTCATTTATTTTATGTAATACTTAGTTTTTAATGAAATACATGATCAATACACACACTGAACTATAACCCGATTATCTTTCAATGCTTCAAGTTTCTTGCGGCTGCTTTCAATACTTTATCGAAAACGGATACTGCGAAATCAACATCTCGTTTTTCAAGACACATTGGCGGTTTAATGCGTAGTACCTGAGAAGAATATTTTTTAATTATACATTTTTAAAATCTGTAGCCGTTCAGAATGCACAATTTTTTGTTTTCTGAAAAATGTAATAGGCACTAGGTACTTAATATGTTTATCTATATTGTATTACCTTACAATACCTGTGAACTTTGGTATTACCCTCAATCTTGGAATATAAATAGCACAATTGTACCTTCTCGTGTATTGCATATGCTGGCTATCAGTCCTTGACACAAACAATACGGAGCACAATTGTGTCAGACCCAGTGTCTTACCCAGATGACCATGGAAGTACTGTCAACCGTAATATTTTTGACAGATGAAATAAATATTATACTAATTGTGCCACAGTAAATTTAATTGAATTCTAGTTTGACTGGGTCGGTCGTCACGATTTTTTGTGCCGTGAAACAATGGTGTTCAAACTAGTTGTGTTTCGGTGTAAGGTGTGCTAACTAGCACATGTAGAGCACAAGGCGTTCGATCTACATAAATTAAAGAGGTCGAGCTCAAGAGTAGCACCGCATCTGTGGTTCAGATGTCATGTGCTGCTGTAGCCACTTACCATCAGGTGGAGTGCAAGCCCGTGTGGTTCTTCATACCATAAAAAAAGAACTGTCAACTTAACGTTTCACGGGACTGTTTTTTACTATACGCTATTGAAGACTACTTACATTGCTCCATCTGCCACCATAACCGATCAATATCCCTTGATCCTTCATAGCCTCGAGTACCACCTGCACGTCAGGCTTGCTCATCGGTTCCTTAGTCCCAGGCACCACGAGCTCCATGCCAAGCATCAAGCCTTTGCCCCGCACATCTCCGACGACAGGATTATGCTTCTGCAGTTCTATTAGCTGCTCTATGAAGTATTTGCCTGTGACTTTACAGTTCTCCTGAAGATTCTCCTCCTCAATTACCTGAAGTGATTGATGTGATCAACTAAACTTTTCCCCACTTACTTTGTAAAGGTTTATGTCGGTTACAGTGGCTCCAAATTCAACATATAGGTAAAAAAAAATATAACAGAAAGAAAATCTAGTATCTCTATAACACAGTACATTCTTTCGACATAGCTGGCACGCCTGAAGACAATCTCCAAAAACGTCATCGTCTACGGAAAAATGGAGGACAAGACACCGAGAGGAAGGAGTTCAATGCCCCGGACTGATCAGATACGTAGAATCTTCAACATTAACGCCGGGAAAGCGATTCAAGACGCTGAAAGCCGGATTAGGTGGTGTAACATTATAAGGATGAGACAAAAGTCATGTTAGGTCACGACTATGCAGCATTGGGGAAACGATAAAAGGTTTAAGATATTTGTGCGGTGCAACCGGATACTATCCTTCGTTTTAGCTTTTTGAGCGAAATTACGCGGACCGCACGCGGCATAACTTCAGTACATCCGATATCTAGTAACGAACGGCGCGCGTGTACCTTATCATCATTATTAACAATAGCTATGTAATAAACGATTTTAAAACAACAACAATCTTTTAACTATCATATGGCAACAACTCGTACATAGTTGAACTGGTCCTTCGAGCCGGTTATAACAACCCGTATAGACATTTAATTGTGTAAAAAAACATAACACACCCTACTGCGTGTCACACGCACATATATTTGACTTATATGTATACTTTTTGTTTTTACACAAAATGATGAAATTTCGACCACCGGGCGGTGACCTCTAGTTAATATTAATAGCTGTATACGTTTCTTACGAGATTATTACTCACATCCAGAACAGCTTTGCCAACTGCCGCAGCCATGGGATTGCCGCCATATGTGTTGAAATAGGCGGCCTTGGTGTGGGCTGCAGCGATTTCCTTGGTAGTGACCACAGCGGCCATCGGGAAACCATTGCCGATTCCTTTCGCCAACGTGACTATATCAGGCACCACGCCTTGCGTTTGGAAACCCCATAATGCGTCGCCAGTGCGGCCGAAACCAGTTTGCACCTGAGATTTGAAGAAATATTATTTTATGTTTTAATGGAAATAAATTTTTTTTGTTAAATTATCAGCGCAGCTCATAACACCAGGAATCGGTTTCAAACACATATATAGCCCAATTTGAGGTGCTACTCTTGAGGGTTAAGTCGTCCAGTCAAGGATTTACCAACAGACTGAATAGGCTGGAGCCTAGGGCGGCAAATTTCCGGACACCTTTTATTTGTCTTAGAGAAATTAAAAAAAAAAAATTGTACAATGTGCTAACACATAAACAGTTGAATAAGGAATAAATTTCACCTATTTTAATTGATATGATCGTGAATTAAAGAATCGAATGTTATAGGTCGGTAGGGGCGGCAAAATCTGTATAGACAACTGGCGGCAAATGTGTAAATCCACCACTGTCGTCGCCTCACGTATCTTGCGCATACCGGCATCCATACCCTTAAAACTAAACCAAAACTCGCAAGATATATGAGGCCACCAACTTAGTCTTGACTTAGCTCTTTTTGCTTTAACTTAGCAACACACATATGAACACACTTTGAACAGAACGATGGATCTATTTATAGTCGGTTACGGTTGTCATGGGCTGTAATGGTCACTTAACAGCAGGTGATGCTCGTTTGCTAGTCTAATTTCCATAAAGGAAACGAGTTGCTTCACAGTACAAGTAGCTCTGGTAGTGATACTCACACGAGCGAACTTTCATAGATTCGGCAACCACTAATTACTAATTTTCGAAATTGAAGTTGGCATACAACAAATCGTGGGATGTATTGTGAAACTAGACTTAGGTACTTTATTTTCTAGGTCTGTATCCATTTGGCTTACCTCATCCGCAACATAAACGCCGCCGTGTTTCTTTATCAGTTCTTTGGCCTTCCTCAGGTACCCTTTAGGGAATTGGACGGTGCCGTTCACACCCATAATTGATTCAGCAAATAAGGCCGCGACTCTGCCAGCCGGGATCGAGTTTTCTAAGAGCTGATTTTAATATTAGTGACGTGAAATAATACATTGACTATTAACTTAAATATTTAAAGGAAAAATTTAGTGGTGTTACCTTTTAGTGTGGTATCTGACCATTTTTTTTAATTGTTTCATAATAAGAACAGGTGACACAAATGTAGAATCATATTACATGCTCAATTAAATAATGCCTGTTTAATTATTTATAATTGGTAATAATTATTTTAAATAGGCTGTACGGGATGAAAATTAAAGTAATTAAGAAGTTGATATATATCGATATCAAAGTGAGCTAACTCATTGATACTAAAACATGTTTACCTCACTGAGCTGGTGAATATATTTGTCGGAAGTGACACAGTCGCCAAGACAGGAGCAGGAGCCGGACACTTGAGAGTACGAATCTCGACATCCCCCCCAGATACCTCTGTACGGATCTGGCAACATTGTCTGTAACAATGAATGTGTCATAGACAAGTCTCATCGCAACCACACCATTAAATGAAATCATATACCAATTGACGACCTCCGTGGCGCTTTGCGAAACGTGAGGTAGCAGATTCGATTCCGTGGCGAGACCAAATTTTCTAATTTGTTTCGTGTCTGGAATAACCTAATGGATGGTAGAACATGAACATGTTCGACTGGGTCGGTACCACCGTCACACATATTTGTGGCGCGAAACAGTAGTTTTCGCACTACTGGTGTTTCGGTGTAAGGGTGTGATAGCCATATAAGCTGTAATTATAGATGCCATGGGCTACAGTGGCTACTTAGGCGCGAAACTACTTGTGTTTCGGTGTAAGGATGTGATAGTCAGCATACGCAAAATCTGAGGCGTTCGATCTATGTTCTCTGTGATTACAGCTATGCTATTCCGTAAAATTCGTCGTTGTCATCTACGACGATCTCAACGTAGAAGCTGGCTATTATTTAAATGCTTACTGTATCGTCGCTGACGCAGCGATGATTGGTGGCTATTGCTTAAGGGAATAGCACCCCAGATGTCATGGGCTGCAGTAAGTACTTACCAGCAGGTAGACTGCAAGCTGTCAATAGCACAAAAAACCAATAGGAACTGCATCATAAGAATACTTTTTAGTCAAGAGATAAACCTACTAACAGTAGATTTATGACGTGCGAGTGTAAAATTTCTACCGCATACAGTTTAAGGTTAGGTTAGCTGAGAGGCTTGAATCGGCGACCTTTATATGAGCAGTACCAAGTTTGTCACATAGGCCATCACGCAATTGATTTAAAAAAATACTCACATGATGAAACCCAGTGGGGGCAGCCAAAGGCATTCGATACGACTGCGTAGCGGTGAGCCCCATCAAACCGCTCGAGTACCCATGGTAGCTCCCCTGGAAGGATATGATGTCGTTGTTCCCTGTGTAAGCCTTGGCCAGGATTGTGGCTAGGTCGTTGGCCTCCGAACCACTGTTCACAAGATAAACCACCTGAAATTCACCTTTGCGGTTAGCTGTTTGAATATATAATGTCGTTTAAAATTATCCTGTGAATTATATTTTATTTAAACTCGATATCCGGTCACTAGTTGCCACAGCAATCCACAGGATATGGATGAACTGGATTAATAAAAAAGAAAGATATGGGAAAAATTAAACAATAATTCACGACTTTTGACAACAGTGCCACCTGCCGAGACTAACTTTCGCTGAGCACCAACCAGATGACGTACATGTAAGTCTCCATCCATAAGTACACAGATAAAAACAACAAAGTCAAACGGTTGTGGAGTAGAAAGAAACACGAACAACCTTACAGCGAAATTTAATACAATCATAAAGAGCTACCTTCAAATCGCCTGGAAACCTTTGTGTTAACTCTTCAATGTATTCGTAAATTTTTGGATGTCGATAAATGTTTGTGGTGTGCCAAAGAGTATCGATTTGATCGTGCAAAGCCGAAGATACTTTTCTGAAAGGAATACGAACATAGAGGTATATGGATGGATACATGAGGCGATCAACTTAACACTTAAGAAGAGCAACGTACTTGAGGCCAACTTTAAAGATAATCAGTCTGTTTAGAGTTGGTTACGGTTGTCATGGGTGGCAGCGGTCACTTACTGTCAGGTGAACTGCATTTTGATGTTATGAAGTAGCACACGGGCTTGCAGTCTACCTAATAGTAAATAGCTACTGCAGCCCGTGACATCTGTAACCACAGATACGGTGCTATTCTTGAAGACAGATCGAACGCCTAGTGCTCTTCGTATGCTGACTATCACACCCTTACGCCGAAATACAAATAGTGTTAGCAGTACTGTTTCGGCACAAATAGATGTGGTAGAGGTACGACCCAGTCGAACATATCCATGTTTTTCCACTCGTAATTTTGCATGCCCGTTTGCTACTCTAATTTTTATTAAAAACAAATCTGATTTGTTCAAGGTTTGTGTTAGAGTAATAATGTTGAAAGCATCATTGTTAGTGAACACATATATGGTAATTTTCATATACAATGAGAATTGCATACAATGTACCCACTTTCTATATACGCTATTAAAAAACCTACAACTTAGTACTTATAAAGTTTAATTCAGTATTCTCATCGTTGCGGTATGTCATTTCGTTAATACGTTTCTTTTGTATTGCTTTGCATAGTATTTTTTATAATGTCTAAATTTACTTATATTTTAGAGTTTTTTTAGGAAACAAAATTATAACTTGATTATATGGCATCTCCCAAAAAACCGATATACATTAGTAATTAAAAACAGCACCTTTAAATGGATAGATATCATTACCATGTATGTCCTTTTCAGAGCAAAATGTATGTAAAAATTTACTGATGACGGTTGAGCGGTTAAGGAGTGAAGACATTACAAAAAAACATACCTTCGCATTGAAGTTAGGATGACATATTGTAGTACCTTACGAATATTACAACTTACGGATGACAGTGTCCAACCGACACGGTCACTATCCCGCCGAAGAGGTCCAAATACCGCGTCCCCTCGTGGTCGAACAGCCACTGCATGCGTCCTTGGTGGAGGATTAGGGGTTTCTTGTAGAAGTTAAATATCGCCGGAGGAAAGTTCTCAGACTTTATGGAATCTGTCTTCTGTAATGATGGACCCTGGAGGAAACTAGCCGTATATTATAAGGTCTTATGTAGCTTTTAGTACCTGGCTACCGCTGCGACTTTATTTACATCAAAAAGGGCCACACCAAAAGTTTTTAGAAGAATTGTTATTTATATGAAATTAAATTATATTAGATATCTACATATTATAATAATTAATATGAGTTTATAATTAAATTAGTCAAACATCTACTGAAATTGTATTGATTCCGTTAATTTGTTTTAATTACAACATAGGAGCTCAACGTCCACGGCTTCGCTCGCGTTAATTAATCTTTTATTCCGATTTCCACCACCGTTTCAAAAATCGTTTCTACACTGTAAAAGGAACGCGTATACATATATCACATCACCCATACTCACAGTAGTTTAGTCTGTACTACTGTGAAACTAATCACATCATTAATATTAATTAAGTTTCAGTCACAGAAGCTACGGGTCGCAGTAGTCCCTTTACAATTCACTTTCAGTACTATGTGATCTAATAGTACTTTAAAGCATAAATATTAATTGCATTGGCACGTAATAACATACCTTGTATTCTCTAGGTTTAAAATCACACCGTGGTAAACTTGAAACAGCACTAAAGCGCCTGACCACTATATGACAGCAATACTTTGTAACTAAAAAACATAAAAATGTACTCAGTTTTTTAATATTTTATACTAATGTATGTATCAGTCAAAATTGTGATCATTGTTGTATACAAATTCCGTATATCTTTTTACCTGACGCCATTATACTTTAAACAACTGCACGCTAAAGCAACACGACAGCGACTGAATGTTTCAGTTAATTTAAATTTAAATATAAATGTCGACCGTTGACCTACACTGATTATGACAGTATGAAGCGCTTTTAAATTAAGTAATCTAAGTAGATAAGTCTTGTTTTAGAACATTTTGTGCGTAATGTATTTCGGTACTATGCCAAGTAAGATGATATATAAATAGAGATAACGAATTGAGATAATGTGGTCCATATTAACTATAATCTATCTGTTATATGTTGTACGCTAATTTGAGACCCAAAAAGAACGCATTGGCTTTTTATTCCCTTGTATTTGTCCTTGGTACCTACATCATAAGCACCGTCCAAGGGACTTTGGGTGTAAAGAGGCACATATGCTATCTTAAAGCTAGCCAATATTCATTATAAAATTAACTTGAAAAAGCTAACATCTCGACTAATTCAGATGTAAAAAACGCTTTTCAGAAAATCATCGATTGCGCAGTTATTGTTTTGACATTGCGCAGCCAAGGGAAACACACGTTCTCAACTTAATGCACGTTGTCCACAAACAGCTTAGCTAAATTTAGCTTAGGCGGCATGGCCTACTAACCTTCCGGATGACGCAGTTCCTCTCGGGACATGGATGTTTCGGGAGGTACCTGTGTCG